>JAQFYG010003659.1:0-12197 GCA_034694325.1 Entomobrya corticalis | reverse complement strand
CTCAAAGCATTCTCCAACCAACGAAGTCATGTGCCAATAGCTAATTAAAGCCATCAAAGCACTACGACTGTCAGAATTGCTTTCTCTTCTCTGACGATCCTCAATCCACTGTTTAGTTTGGCTGAGTATGGAAGCCAAAATGGATAAGATTGTCCGTCGTCAAATTCTAATTTGCTTGTAAGCCTTGCAGGAACGGATTTCTTAATAATAAAGGGATATTGAATCGGGTATATGTTTGCGCCCATGTAGTTGTGAATAATCAAAGACAGATGTTTTCTGGTGTCTACTAACTGTTCAATAATTTTGGTGAGATCAACCAGTGTCTCCGTGTTTTTGAGCTTCAAATTGTCATTGTCAATCATTTTGTCCTCCTTAAAGTTTAATATGGATTTGGTTCCTTCAAATTTTGCTTCTAAGCTTGTTAAGTTATTAATATTAAAAATATAAAGCCTGAAGACGTCCTTAAATTCTGAGCAGGTAATAAAATTGAAATAAAACACAATAATAAGTAGGAACTGAAAACCCATTTTGAAATAATAAGGAATATTATCTTAACCTCAGATATTATCAAAATGCTTATTTCCTTTGCTGACTATGCTGTTTTTCGTTGTTTGTTTTTCAAATTATTCGTCTTGAAAATATATAAGAGTTTATTTCATATTTTGATAAAAACAGATTGATGTGGACAACTATAGGCGTTTAACGATGTGACGATGATGACTGGTGTATACTGTTGTACGACTATTGTCGAAAATAATTTAAACAGTGGTTTTGTAGCGAGTCTTTTACTTGAGACTTATTTTGTTAGCTAGCTAACGATAGTTCCAATAGTATCTATTTTAAGCTTAGTTTAGTGGTTGGTTTTAGTTCTGGCTAGTGCAAGGCAAACTATGCCCTCCGTTTAAGCTTCCTTGTGAAAGAACACTTGCCTAGCTGACTATATTGGCACATCATCATAATCATAAATCATGCACAAGTTGCTCGTGCAAAAACTCATTACATTTTCCAAAAGCTAATTATCTTTAGAATCTCATTACATTTTTTTAAAACTCACTTTACTTTTCAAAAGCTCATTGAATTTTTCAAAAGCTCATTATATATTTCAAAAGTTCATTATATTTTTCAAAAGCTCATAATATATTTTTTTACTAATTGTTTTCCAAGAAACTGATTATCTTTTGTCAAAACTAATGGCAATGGTTAACATTTTGTAAGAACTTATTTAAAAACTCTTTATCCTTCCAAATGGACAATTGGCAATTATACGCACAGAATCCATATTGTACTTAGGTATGTATGTTAAAATACTATGAAATCCTATATTATGACTGATTTTATGCAAATGGAAGTGATGGAGTTGAAAAAAAATGTTTAAAAGTGTTTATTTGTAAAAATATTGTTTTAGAATTATAAAGGTTGTTCTTGATTTTCATTACTTTGGTGTTTCAATACTTTTTTTTGTTTATATAACTTTAAATTTGCTTATCTGATGAAAAAGGCAAATTCACTATTATAGCTGGATATACATGCTAGTACAAATACAATTAAGCATTTGTGAGGAAAATATGAATCTTAAAATCTACATTTGAAACCTCACTTACCGTACATTTGTGTGAAACGCTGCCAAAATCGCTGAATTTGCTAGTATAATTATAATAAAGGTAATGTTAAAACTATAAATTTAATCTTGTTTCATAACTGAGATTTTAATTACAAATTGAAATGTTTTGTTAGCGCATAATAAGTTAATATAATGGGGAATTAAACAAACAAAAGTTAAGACATGATTGCAATATATTACATCTACTACTAATATTGTATTTTATTCAACGGTTGTGTTGAATTAGTTTATTGCAACTTACAATTCTCCACACATAATAAAGTCTCAATTATATTACTGTATAACCCTTCCATTTTTTAATTCTTTCAAACTGAAATTACTGGAACAATTACTATCCACATCTATCGGATGCTGGAGCCTAATTTGCTTGTCTATAAAGTCTAAGCAACGTCACATAACATACATATTATACTCAAATTTTTAAATCTAGAAAGACTCAGCTTTTAAAAAATGTTAACGTCATATGGTCGTAATCAGCAATGTTAGGTCGCTAACACAATAAAAAAGTTATTTTTATGTAATCAAATGTTACGAAGTACCGCCAATTTTACAGCAAATCTCTACTTTTAAAGGTTTCCATCATTTAATATACAAATATGATGATTTAGTATATATTTCTGACTTCGCCGAAAATCGCAGCAGCTGGATACGGATGTTGACTATTAATGCATGTTTGATGAAAAACTAATACTCAATGATTTTTTATTTGTAAAAACGCTCTTTGTTACATCCCTCCCCTTTGATCGCTTCTTTTCTCATTACTATGTTTAGCGCCAACCGTGAAATATATTTGTATAATTTACGGGGTCATTTTGTGATTATTTTATAAAAACATATCAGAAATGTATTCAATCGTATTAAGTTTATTGCTTGACCTTGACTGTTTTGAATATTTACCGTACTATACTGTAGTTTTAGCTTGCCAATGAAAATGTAGACGGCGACATATGTGTATGTACGAAGCCGTTTTTTATATGTTGCATCAACTTTGAGTGCCAATATTACGTAGATAAAATGCATCAGTTGCCACAAATTTTGTCGCATGTACAAGTCAAAGTTGTGGACTTGTTGACACAAACCGTTTAACCCTTTTCATCGGTCATTACTTAAAAATTTGCATTTGCAAATAAGCCTGGAACTTGAAAATTAGTCACTAAATACAAAAAGTAAATTTGATGTGAACACAAACGGATTCATAGAGTCAAGGTTAACATATTTGAAAGTAAGTGTTGTATATCATTTTGAGGGTTGGAGAACGGGTTTTATTTAAAAAGCATGAAAATTTAATTTACTTGTACGATAGCAACAAGCAGCGCTAAAGAACGTCAGCATATCGGTTTTTTCTGCACTTTGTCAAATTCAAAGGTGTCCTGAGGGTAAAGTGTTTTAAGTACAGAGGTTGAAGTTATTTCTGGATAAACTACAGGTAACGTAGTATCCTAGGTATATTTGTCTGAAAAATTTATTTCGTTTCGTTTCAAGAATTTGAACCACGAAAGAAAAAATTTCAACTGTTTTTAAATTTGCTGATTTTGGACATGTTACACAACTTGAGTCATATTGCACATTCTACAGATCTTTTTAATTTTTAATTACTACATTATTTTGCACAATAGTTTGGTGTTTCCTACACATCTTAGTAAATTTCTATAAGTTGAATAGTTTTTCTTCTAGAACGTTTTTTGTTAAAACAAAATGTTTAATTTAAAGCAAAATAAAGAAATTGCATTTTTCGGTAGATTTAATTTTTCCCACGTACTAACAAAGGCAAGATTAATAAAAGACATAGTTTATGTAGACAAAGGTTAGTACTATCTAAACCTCTAATGACATTTGCTGTATTTTGTAAACCATCGGAAATATGGTCACCTAAAGTTGATGCACTATATAAAAAAACCGCTACGTATATACTGTTTTAACGGTATGGAATTAAGGTTTAATGACGAATACAAAGAGAAGTGACAGTTAATTACGTAATATTTGGACCTTATTAATTACTTTCTACTGAATAGGTCAAATATACAAAACAGTACTTTGATATGATTTGCTCAACGTGTAAACCACAGAAAATTGGATTGAAATGCAATGAAAGTTGCATTTAGACGTACAATCAACCTATATCAGCGCAAAAAGTTGGTGACACAACCAGTTGAGCTCAACCAATAGGAACAAACCTATCCCAAGAAATTTGTACAGACAGTATGCATCTAACAGCTTACTATAGACAAGAACTATGGGTTCATACCGTTCCATGTGTTCTTTACGTCTAAATGCAAACTACATTTCATTGCAAATCCTTTCTTTTATGTGTGCAAACAGCAGGCAAGTAGGAATATGTTGGGGACGAGAAGAACACAAATAACACCAAAAACATAGAACGATAAATAGTGTAAACAGAAAACGAATACTTCATCTTGATAGAGTGAACTAAGGCACCAAATTGGTTTTTATTCACAATATGGTTAACAGTAAAAAATAGTTTTTAGAGAACTAGGCTCTAGATAGAACTAGACATATCAGATTTGTACACAGATTAGTATACAACAGCTACACAAAGTTTTTGGTAGCGTTTATAACAATATCAGATCAACGACAAACTAAATTGTTATGCAAAATTATTTGAGTGAAGCCTTAAAAAATTTAACTACATAAATGCGCAATAATTAACTATAAACAAAGTTATTTACAAACACTTTTTAAGGTTGATTTTAACTAAACAAATTTATCACTTAGTATTTATATCATATTTTAGGTTAAAGCCCAGTACTATCTCTAAACATGAATTTACAGCACCTTCTCGTATCTTCACTTTCTTTTTCCATTTGATGATGTTCTTCTTTTAATTGATGAATCTCCTCTTCCAGTTGATAAATTCCTTCTTGTACCTGATCAAATTCCGCGTTTACTAGTTGATATTTCGCTTTACTTTGATGATTTTCTTCTTGAATCTTTGATAATTCTTCTCTCAGTTGTTGAACTTTAGATCGCTGGTAATTTATTTTATTATTGTTTGTTGGTCCACTTTGTCTGTTTCGACGAGCTTTCCGAGTGACTTTCTTGGCTAGTGTTAAATTATATGGAATTGCTGACTTTGCCCTTATACAGAAGCTATTTTTTTCCCTGTCGTGCGGCTGACAAGAGCGTAAAGATTTATTATGCCTATCTTCTATATTGCATTTTTTAAACGAATTTTGTATGCAAACTTTACATTTTTCTTCTAAGCGGCTTGCTTGTTTGGATTTTGGAAAGTGGTCACTCAAATTGCTCCTGATTTTTGGCGGTGCTTGCTGATCACACGGTGTGGCAATTGGATTTATTAAAACTTCTTCTTTGTGACGGTCACCGTACATGCACCAGGAGAATTCCTGAAAAAAGGTTGAAGTAATAATTGAAACTTAATATGAAATGTAAATTTCTAAGTTGAATTGTACATTATATCTAAAACCACTCACCAATGCTACCTCTAAACCGTCCATTTCAAAGTTTTTAAGTTTTCACTATTTTAAATTAACAGAAATGTGATTGAACTGCTTTAAATGGAGCTTGCTGATGTTTGATGTGTTGACAGGGCAAAAGAAATAATGGAACTGATGCCGTGTTCAAATCTTCATTCGCCTTTTAAAGGAACTGCACTTACAAGAAAAAGTTTAGTTTAATCCGATTAGTCAATTTAAGATCTAACTAGACTGATAAAACACATTGTGAAATTAATGATGTGTCCTGGAAATGGACCCCTGTGACTCATGAAAAATATACTGCTTGTCTATTTATACAAAAATGGGTGTTAGGCTTAGTGCTTCTTAGCAAATTGCGTGACGCATAAATGACTGCCTGCAGAAAAAAAAGCTAAGTGATTGTGTTACGTATGCCTTTGAAATGTATCATTCTTTCATTCCTCCCAATTGACCCTTTCTTGAAAAGATTAAAAAGTTTGCTGCATTGTTTCCTGCATTATGCCTTCTCAAGGAAAATTTCAAATCCTTTCCCAATGAGAAAAAAATCAGAAATGGAAAAAAAAAACAATTCTTACTTGGGCTTACTTTTCTCATGAAGCAACGGCTTATTGGCTCTTATAAAAGTGCGTAAGCAATAATTTCGTGCATTTAAGTGACAATAAAAAGTTCATACAACGTAAAAAATGATCCAAACACTTGGTTTTTCCGACAAAGTTAGTGTGTCATTTATTCTGTTAATGTTATCTTGTCTTGTATTACTGTAATTGACACATGCCGGTAGGTCGGCTTTACCATGCATTTATTTAATAATGTCGGTCTTAGCTTATTTCTGATTTATGGTCGTCGAAAAAGGTTGAAAAGTTCAAAACGTGGTTTTCATATTTAAAACAGTGAATAAAGTCACAATTGATTACACGTTTGCATTATAGGACAGCTCAGAAACTTTAAAGCAGCGCATACCTACACCTTTATTTTCACAATGAAAGTCGAACACAAATTCAACCTATTTATTTGTGCTCAATGTAAGTTTATATTGAATTATTTATCAAAAAGTCAAATTTTATTGTTTTCAATATGATAAATCTCAACGCTCTGATAATTTGTGTTACGCATAGGACGGCCATGCCAGCAACTATATTATGTCAATCTATTATATAGATTTTAAAAACTGATAGTGAGTAGCATATCAATAAGTTTAGCTTCAAAGATCACAATATAAACTTACTTGACAGAAAATTTATTTTCTTGGGCTTCTTCAGTAGCTGCAGGCATCCGGGCCGGCTCCGATCGCTTCGCCATTTGTCCCTCCAGTTTTCGGGCGACAGCACAAGCTTGGTGCCTTCGGCTACTTGTCTGGCTAACCGTTAGCAATTTCTGTTTATGTACATTCTACAAATTTCCATATTGGGCATTTTCTTCAACTCGCTGCTTTAATAAGTTTAGTTTATGTTAGTATAACGGTAGTTTCATTGTTGTGTTATTTGCTAATAACTCCGCAAAAAATCTGGGAGGATGGGATCTGGTATTGTGATATGTTAGGCTTACTTTCTAAAAAGTTTCTGGGCGTCGTCGATGTTGTTCTTTTCTTTCATTAGCAGTGTTAATTATCGTTTTTGAATTTTGTTTCTAAATCTTGTAGCCAAATATATGATACAATTTTCAATCCATTTTCTTTCATGCATTATAAGCACTGTTGGTTAATGAAAAGTGTTTCTACAGCTAGATAAATATTCATTTATGGAATGCGTTTTTTTGTATCAAGTAGTAAGCAAAAATTAAATGTTAGTATTTTTTATCTCGTGGTAGCTTTCATTAATTTTTCTTTGTGTTTTTATATCGATTACGTTTTGCTTTCCCTACTATTTATATATTTTGTGAGATGGGAACTTAATACCAAGCTATGTATGCTTTAGTGATCAAACAACTTACATGTTTGCTTACTCAAGTAATTGAAGAAAGAGACGAATCTGTTATTACAAAGTGTATAATTTTATAGTCAAACAACTTTTAAACGTCGACAAAGTAGACGGCCTTTCTTTAATAAGCTAAAGGTGTCACTGCTGCAATTTTTATATTTTTATTGTTTATTATATCTTAAACAAATAAACTATTTTCCCATTTGCTTCATGCATTATATACAGTATTGATCGATGGATTGAAATTTAGCATAATCTTTAGAAATTCTTTGTATTCTATAGTAAGTAAATTAGATTAGATTAGATACAACATATTATGAATAATAATATACGATCCTTCTTCTAATGCAATACTTATCATATGTATATCGTTGCATTCAATTTCCATTAAAATGCAGTCTGTTCAGCCCCTAAGACAACAGCACAGGAGTCTACTCGAACCCTGCTTGGGACAATTTCTTTAAAACCTTATAGTTAAGGCAAGCTACAAGAAACATGAAGCCTGGTATGTATATTAAATATGTTAACCATTTATTCCTGATTACTTATAAATTATCAAGGACTGCTAAAATGGTTCATCGCTGCTGAAACAAATTGTCTTGTTAGAATACTATCAATACTGTAACATTGTAATTCATAATAACGAATCTGTGCTTCTAATTTCAATATGGTAGCAATTTTCAAAACAAAACTTGAAATATAAAATTTGGTTTTGGATTATCCAAATGATCCCTTTAAACACAAATCTCTTCGACGGATTGCTGTTAAGCTGAGAAAATTTCCATTTTGCAATTTTTCGGATTGCCTTACGATATGATAAAGTACAAACCCATTGTACAGCATTTTGATATGAAAACTCATGTTCGAATTTCTTTACCACAGACGCAGTAAAATGGTTTTCAAGCAGAAAAACTAAATATGAGTTAAAATGGTGTTTAACTATTATAAGTTATCTATCAATTTTGCACCCTCAGTATTCTAACTCTATGTTGTCAATTGATTCAAACGTGAATTTTTCATGACGTTGACATGTTTCTGTCAGTGTTTATTTCGTATTTGGCTGAAATGAACGATTTCGAGTAAACTTATTCAGATTTTCTTTGATAAATATTATCATGCTTTTGTCTGCTCAAATAATAAATTTATTATAATAAAATCTATTATGCCTATTGTGTTACAACGTAAACCAGGTATTTATAAAAACTCGTAAAAACGTTGTTTATGTATTTACATAGCTTTTCCTTTTTGTATTAGCCAACATTGGATTATCTATGAAACGAGAATACCTTTCTCTGACATAAAAGCAACAATTATTCAAAAAGCTCTTGAGCGTTGTCGATGTTAACTTACTTATTTGTTTCATTGACAGTGTGTCACTTTTAATAATTATTACTTTAGTACGTTTAGTAACTACAATATATTCACTCATATTACCAATGATTGCTTATATCAGCTGCTGAACTTAATTAGTTATTTCTTGGAAATTTCATATTTTAATTTGATTCTAATTCATTTACTTAAAAAAACATTTTTATACAGTGATTTCCGGATAAAGTTTAATTTTGTTGGATGCCACTCAAAATAATACTGTGATGTATTGATGGCACCTCGATAATGGTTTTTTTCACGTGTTTCTATATAATATATACTCTATAGGTCAACAAAGATTAATACTACTGAGCTACTTTGGAGTCCTCAGCAAAGATAACTGCTGAATTTAAATTTTCTTTAGCGCGTAGTAGCTTTCATAAATTTTTATTTAAGTGTTTATATCGCTTTAGTATTTTCTTGGATTTCTCATTATTTACTCTGCACATTAAGGTTGACGCATCTACTGTTTCGTCATGTGTCTATTTTTGGACAACCAATTCTTGAACGTCGTCGATATTAATTTTATTTCTTTTTAAGTACTGCGTTACCGTTGCAATACTTTAATTGTTTAGTACAAATACAAATATTTCTGGCAATAAATTCATTAATTCGCATACACTTTCTCGTTACGCTTTCTGGTTTGAGTGCGTACAACTTGCGATTGAAAAATGAGGAACTGGCATGAGGGTTTATTTATTATTTTCATGCCGTGGAATTGGAGTTTAATGAGAAGTAAAGAAAAAAGTACCCGCAGTAGTTAACTAATATTAAGACTTTATTAATTATTTTTGAAACACTAGATGAAATAATATTACAACACGTTGGTTAACGTGCAAACAATAAGTAATTATAAATACGATGACAATGAGACGAATAAATTCTGCCCTGACACATAAATAAAAATAATTAGGTTTACAATCAAATTCACATTGCAAACACAACTAGGTCTAGAACTTGAAGGAGCTACGCTGTAATAGATATCAAATTGCTCCACGGTTACGAATCGTAACTTGCAATACGGACGATTTGGCAGCGTCATTTACGTAATCAGATCAAGCACAAATACTAACTGCTGTGCATAATCCTACATATGAAATCATACAAACTATTTGTATTTAAATTAAGTTATATAAATTTGTAATATTTACAACTACCCACTAACAATACTATTTACCGAAACTTTACGGGAAAAATTTTAACTAACAAACAGAACTTAAACTCTATGAGAAATTACAACACTATCTCTAAACATGAAAGTACAGAATCTACTCATATCTTCACTTTCTTCTTTCATTTGAACATTATCCTTTTTTAATTGACGATTCTCCGCTTTTAATTGATTATTTTCCTTTTGAAGTTTTGAAATTTCCTCTTCCAACTGCTGAATTTTAGAATGGTAGAATGTTAATGCACAGTTGTTTTTTGGTCCACCTTGTTTGTTGGCGACGGCTGTTACGTTCGATGGAATTGTTGTAATTGCCCATTCACAAAAGTTTTGTTTTTGCTGGTCGTTCAGTTGACCAGAAGATATCGATTCATGTATTGCTACTCCATTAGATTTCTTCAACAAACTATCTGATGACGTCAAAGGAACCAGAAGGTGTAATGCGCTGGCTTTTTCGGATTTTGGAACCTCGTCGTCCATAGCAGTCTTGATTTCTATTCCTTGTTGTCCAATTGAAGACGCAATTGGATTAATTAAGACTTCCATTTCGTCAGGATCATCGTACAAGGACCAAGAGAATTCCTAAATAACAATAAATTATAAATAAAAAATCCCATGAATTGAAAATTTCAAAATTTAATTGCTACTTTTATTTAGGAAACACTTACCACTTGCATGTTAGAGCTGTCCATGTTTTCAAGATTTTTAAGTGTTCACCAACCCAACGTTCAACAGAGAATTTAGCTGATTGAATTGTGCTGGTAATGTAACTTCTTGATTTTTTATGTTTTCACAGGACCCAGAGAGTGAAGATACTGATGCTTTGTAAAAAATTGCGTTCGCCTTTTATAGGGGTTTCACCTACAAAAAAACTAGTTTTAATCCGCTTAGCCAGTCCTTCACCGAGAAAAACTGATAACAAATAATGTGAACATGAATGTGTTTGTGAGAAAACGTACCCTTCAAACAAAATGACGTTATACTTCTCGTCAATCTAACCGAAATTGGATTCCGGTTTTAGTGCTTCTTTTCAACAAACGTGACGCACGCTGCATGCACGACTGCATGAAACACATTTCCGTGCATCACTCATGCCTTTGAAACCATCCATGATTCCATTTATCTAAAACGTACTTTGCCTTTCTAAGGGTAAATGCATTAGCTGCATTGTTTGTTGTAGGTAGTGTACCTTTTTACGCACATTTTTCCTTGTCAACAGAAAAAACGTCAGAAACGTCAAAAGTTAATTTATACATGAATTGGAATATCTCGTAAAAGCAATATTTTATTTTTTAAAAGAATGCATAAGCAGTAACTGCGTAAATGTGAATAACAATAAAAATGCTTAGGATCTGCATTTAAATATTTTGTTTTTCGTTTTTCCTAACAAATTGTTGAGTCATTTATGGTGTTTAAGCTATTATGTCGTGCTTTTCAGGATTATCGATTCATCACATGTTGGCAAGAAAGCATTATCATGCAAAAGTATTTAATATTTGGTCAGCTTCTTAATCTTACACTATGAGTCGGCGTAAAAAAGGTAACAGGATCAAAAATATGATTTTCATAAATAAAACAACGAATGCAGTCATGGTTGACAGTACGACTTTGCGCTTGCTTTAGCTCAGAAGTTTGGGATGCAACAAAACTATGACTAAATTGTTTTATTGTATTATGAAGCAGCTGCTACATCGAAAGTGCAGACAAATTATCATTTGTTAAGTTAATATAGATCATATAATAATACTTATTTTTTTTGTTTTTATCTAATTTAGTAATCATCTTTACAAAAAACATCATTTTAACGCCCTCAAAAATCTCAGCGCCAAATTTATTTTGATCAGATTTTGAGAACCTTCTATATCCAAAGACATAAACGTAAAAACTGACATAAATAGTTAGTTTTGTGAAATTATATTACATTAATCCTCCTCTTTGCTGAAGTCAAACTTCATAAACTACAGAAAAACGACAATAATAACTAAAACATTTACATTTATTTGCATTGTAAAAAATAGTTTTGTTCATGACAAATTTGGCAAACATTTCAAAATATTTTCTATATTGATTTTATGTCCGTTAGTAGGTTTATTTTGTGTCTTCTTAAGACTTTTAGTCCAACCAGATACACCTCAGAATCTAATTGATGGATGAATCGTGGTTTGTACTTGAGTTACCTTGCATCGGCGCCTAACTATTTAACTAACTATTTATAACTAGCTTATTTATTTATGATCAAACTACAAAACAACGACAGAAAAAAATCGTACATGAATAAGATATGAAGTTTAACTTATTTGAACTTTAAAAAATAGTTTAGATTAAAACTTGAAAAGGCTTGATCTCTAAATTATTTTCCAATTTGATTTTATGCTTTTTGAAATTCAAATTAAACTAGTTAATATCAAGTTAAATATGAGATTTTCTGAATTTGTTTCAAGTTATACTAACCTATACGACTTTACGATCTACATTGCAATCCAACTAATATTCAGAATGCGTTAATTTCATTTGGCGTCACGGGTCCCAAATGTATAAAATGTATAAATGTCCAAGAGACACGAGTCGATATGTTACATTCATACATCTGTAACTGGTCTTCATCAATGTATTATTATTTCTTGCATTTCTTTCATTCTTAGTTCAATAAACATATGAATACTGATGCC
>JAQFYG010003658.1:0-12197 GCA_034694325.1 Entomobrya corticalis | reverse complement strand
ACACAATGCATTTTTTACAAAAATTTAAGTTTCAGTTTACACTTTTCTTTTGAGGAAACTTTGTCAAGCTCACTATTATTCCTGCCGTTTTTCTGAGCCACTTCCTTCACCCCCTGAAATTTTGGGACTTGGGAGCTAAGATGATAGGGAAGCAAAGGTGAAGTGATATGAGATGCAAGCTACAAGGGTATATACACTAAATTGGAGCATAATACAACTTGTTTTTCTTGTAACAATGAATACCTTTTATAGTAATTTATTCTTTTGAATGAAAACATAAGAAAAGAAAGAATGAAAATGAAAAGATGAGAATAGAAATACTACCACACATTTATTGCATTGAATCTACCAGCTCTTATGAAAATACCTTATAATATTGCATCTTTAGTAAGGTCAAACAAGGCTTTTTATGTTCTTTTGACTGTCATTTTTACCAGATATAGATCGTCAAAAAATTTATCCACCTTCGCCTTCCTGTGTGCCACATCTATGCTCTTTCTTTATCGGTAACAAAAAGGGTTCCTCTTTTATATAGTACGTTCAAGAAGCTAGCAAGAAAACGTTTTGTAGTTTTTTATTCATTCCGTGAGAAACCTATTCAACAGAGTTTCTTAAGACTTTTTTGCCTTTGCAAAAGGTAGTAGTAATATGACTAAAATAATTAACAATGGCTCAAATCTTTTGGCTACTTACATTTTTCGGAAGAAGTTACCAAGTAGAAAAATCTCACAAGTCTCAGCTTACCAATAGCTTCTTCAGTGCGATTTGAAGAAATAGCTGTTGTTAAAATTTTTTTACATAAGATTAAGTTAACCATAAAAATATCGTAACTAACTTAACTTTGTGCATAATGGTAATTTTCAGTTATTACAGCTATTTACCTAATGTTTAAAGTTTTAAAGCTTGCTGTGTGTAAATCTAATAGGAATTACTCATAAAATTTAAAATGGTCAATGAAAATAACAAATTAAATGCATTCGATGAAATGAAGTTTCTGGTTTTGATTGTGAGAACTAAAAGTATGTTTCTCATTTAATTGAAAACATTTTTGTTTATGGATACAAGAACGATGACTGAGTGAGCCAGAAGCATTTTCACTTTACGACTCTCAGCCTTTTACCCCAATTTTTTTAATCCAAGGGAAAATATGCTACAGTTTTCAAGTGGAATAAAGTTTACTGACTGTGTCTGTGCATGTGCGTTTGCTGATACTTCAAAGACCAACGTAATTCACACTTGGAAATATACGAGAAGTGGTAATAGTGGCAAAATCCACCCTTATGGGAGCATTTTCTCTACCACCACAGTACTGTTAAAACCCTGCTATCCACCCGTTCATGCGTCCACTTGCCACTTCTGCAAACAATGATCTTGATCACCAAAATAATGCTAGCTTATACCAGCTTCAATAATCAACCCTACTGGTTTCCAGATACTGGTAAGCAGATTCCATATTATTTATATTGAAACGCTGGTCGCATTATTATTAGTTTCTGTTGTTTCTTCTCACTTTGTTCTTCGATTTCAACACCATGAACAGTCAATCCGACCGCGATGAAAATATATAAATGCACACTTCCGCTCTTTTGTACAGAGTAAAAATTCAATTTAAAAGGGGAAATGCAAAGTTTAAAGAGAAATTTAAATTTTCACAGTATACATACAGATTAATAAAATTATTGTCATCACAAAAACATTTTTGATTTATGGTTGGTGGATTTCGGCATGTGCAAACGAGATGAGTACCCTTTGTGTCTTTCTTCAAATCACATATAGCACGCACTTTCATTGTATATTTTAGGGAGGATTTTCTATTGAACCGTGTAATTTTGTGTGTACACTTTATTACAGTAATTCAACCTGCTTCTTTCTTTCTTTCTTTTTGACAATCATATACAGTGAAGATGTGGCAGTCGGTCGGACAACCGCATTCACGCAATTAAATATGCATTCGACTGTGATTTAGTTTTTATAAAATTTCTGACCATGCGTAGCTTTTGAATTGATTATATTGAATTAATTTCCTTTGTCAAATAACATAATGTACAGAACCATCACAAAATTGTTTCATAAATAGAAGGGTTGAACGGAATGTGGTGAAGTATACAATGAAGTTGTCAAAGTTTTTAAAAATATGCCCAGTAAAAAATTGACAAGTAGAATAAATGCTACGTAAATGATCATATTCACATTGAAACAGTTAAGAATAGGAATGCTTGACAATTTTAAGGTTCTAACTTCAGTCTGTTCGAGTAAGATTATTTAACTGCTTGGTATTTTTTAAATGATCAGTTCATCTTATTGTAATAATAATCATATCTTGAGGCTACTTATTTTTGTTTATTTAAAGAAGAGAAGTTTATCGGAGAATAAAACTTTTTCTAATGGAAGTCTTGGAACGATGATATTTGGGGTGAAATGAGACACCGTACTTATAACCTATGTTCGTTTCGTACCCACTCCGATACTTTCCGACAACGTTACTATGATTCATTTAAATACTGCATGATATAACATTCAATTACACTTTTGGCTATGGCATTAATAAGTATGCGTTCCAATATCAAAAGAGAAAGGACCAGTGTATAGAAAATGTTTGGAAGTGGAAATCATTTATAAGACATTTGAAAGTGATTATTGTCACTTGGCTAGACTCACCATTATGAAATGAGCGAATGAAAATGTATTTTGTCTCTTCCACTGCCCTTCATTTTATTTGGTTCATAAATTTGTTTAAAATTTTATCTGAACTTGTAAATAAATTATTTTAGGATTACCGTTATTCCATATGCTATGGTTTTTGATCATCAAGTACCATAAATTTTTAAAGAAAATAGTGTTCGTAATATGAAATTACAGACTGCTGGCTGCTCAACATGATGATTTTGACATTTTGTCATTGTTTATTTTTACAACAAAGAGAAAAGGATGTACGTGTGAGCTATAATTTTTGTGCACCCACACACGCGACGCTAGAACTCTAAAGAATCTTCAATTTATTGTAAAATAATTGATTTGAAATAAAAATATTAAAGTATTAAACTCTGTTGAATCAGAGGTTATTTTACTATTTTAAATGGCACTTATGAAACGGTCGCATGGGTTCGTCTATTCTTAAACAAGTTGATGTTCATGCAGCTTATAGCTTATGTATCAAAGCCGGGTACTTTGTATGAACATTTAACACGTTTGAAAATCGGAGATGCTTCAAAATATTTACAGGGGTGAGAAAGAACAAAATATAAAATGAGTAACAACGTCCGTAGCGAAAAAACGCAGAAACGCCTTGAATCAGATAGCGAATGAATTTTTAAAAATTTGAATTTTATAAAGCGTTAGATTAATATTTAAAACGATATTGAGATTCAATGATATATTATAAATAAGTATATGCTTTACTATATTGTACATGGACATCTAATAAATCCTGTTTTACACATGTAATTTAAAATAAAGTGTTATGTTCTAGTGAACGAAAAATAGAAGTGGGAAGTTATAGACGATGGGCTACTAATCCGGTGAGAATAATGAATGGAGCCTTTCTTTCTTAACGAGCTATTGAAAGGTGTCAGGTTAGTCTAGTTAGTACACGACTTCAGAAAACTTATGAATGCGCTTGGATTTGGAGTCAAAAGTCACACATTGTCATCCCCGCCTTTAAACAACAAGAAAAGCTCCTACTGGGACTTGTGGAGACAAACACAATGACATGGGATGAGCCCATTAATAACATATTGTAGTATCCATTTTTTTGTAATCATGTTTACTTTTCAACTCACTCCTGTCAATTATTCCCGTCACCTGTCGCCTTGCAAGAAATAATCAGTTCATAGGTTATGTTACCTGAATATCTGTTCCGCTAGGTGCTTGATGACCACAAAATCGTCAGTACAGTTTTTCTTAGGGTTGCCTTTTTCATTTTGGTGCCAACGACAGGTAAATGTTCCATGGTTTTGCCACTAATTATTAAGATTGTAAAAATGTATTGGTTGATTGAGTTGTGATGTATTTTTGTGCATTGTATACATGTCAAATGCTGTTTGAAGGACAAGCTAAATTCTACCTATAGTATGAAGTCGAAGCATTATATGACTGATTCAGGTTGAAATCATTATATCTTTATCTTGGCTTTTAAAGCTCCTTCATAATTTCAATTCTTTCAAAAATCAAAAGTGTCAATAAGGTGGAGAAACGATTACGAGTCAACAATAGGTTCACAGTTAGCTGCGGACAGGTATGTTTATATAAAATGCTTAAAGTGTCCTAAAATAAAGAAAAACTCATTATTAATTTAACAGAATCTCAAATCATTAGCAGTAAAACCATAAGCTTATCTTTCAGTCTACAACAGGCATTATTTATATCTGTGAGTTGGGACTACAGTATTAGAGTACAGATTTAATCAGCGGTGCTTATTTTACATTTATCTGCATGCTTATTAGCTTACAACTAGAAATAACATTAAAGAATCAGTTATATAATGTAACTCGTTATCGTGATCGTTAAAAGTGGTCAACTCGTCTACAAAATAGAGGGATCAGAATTACATTCAAACTTTTAGTCAAACTATTACATATGTAAAAACCATTTAGTCTCCCAATTTTTTATAATTTTTATTATAAGTGAGAATGAAATGAAAAGGGAGATTAGGTTACAATTTGGGGTTCGTATCCATTCAAGGTTTACTCTAAAGGCTTCCTCTGGCTATATTACTGGCTTGTCCGACGAGCGTGTACATATATATCTACTTGAATATATAGTGGATATTATATAGTAATATATACCTATTACCTATGCCTTCTTGCTCTTCTGATAAACTCTATTGTTTGCTATTTCTGGGTCAATTGTTTATTCCAAGAGCTTGCATGAGGACTGCTGCTAATGTATTGTATTGCATTACAGATACTACCTTTACCAGTAAAAAGCAGTTACCCTGCCTGCCTTTAAACACCACTGTCCATTTGTCCATTATGCCTTTTTACAAAATTAATATACGGTGAGATCATTCCTTCGAGCAGCACATATTTATTTTTTGTACTTACAATAAACAAAAATCACAACAATACAATTCTTATAAAAGCGACATATTGACTGGGAGGAGATTTTCCAGTGTATTTAGTAATAATTATAATATCTCATCTCTTGCTCCAGCATTCAAATCTTTTGTTACTGTGAACTATAGACACTATTGGCAATGCGCAAAGGAAAGGAACATCGAAAAGTGAGATGAAGAGTGTAGGTTGTAATTGGAGAAAGGTGTAATATTAGGCAAAGGGCGATTCTGAGTGCTCGAACGAAGAGGAAGAGAGAACATTGGTACGTATTGCGTATTCTGTAGTAAGGGATGTTGATCTCAACAATATGATGTATACAAAAGTACAAAAGATCCGCTTTTAATGCATTTGCTAGTTCAAGCATGATATATTAAGTAAGTAAATATTAAGTTTTTCTTTTGGGTGAATTACTAAAGTTATATCCATTATACCATACCCACTACTACTTATTACGCACTTCATTTCTGTATCATCAAGTCAGACTTTTTCCAATGGTGTTGCATTGTTTGCAGTCCCTGCAACGTCCCGTACAACACATGAACTTGGTTTAATTCACAAATACCCATTTTCATCTACCCATATTTATATATACCTATATATATGTGAATTTGTTCTTTCTGTGTAGAGAAAATCGGAGATCACAAAGTTAGTACCTTATGTTTGTATGCATTTCAGCGATCCTTTGAATGATCAACTATTATTCGACTGACTGACATCTTATGACAGACCTTATTTCAAAACATGGAAAATATATATACTTTTCATTAAGGTACACAAGTTTGCGTTGTCAAAAAGAGATAATCACTGTTCTTGTATTTCCACTAACAATGAATGATCCTTCAAAAAGTTGTGTTGGCAGTGTTTGCCTTTAAATGGTTCATCTCATTTTTATTCTTCACGAAATTTATTGAAAAGTTAATCTTCTATTTTGTCCAGATTTGTACTAATAAATATCGAATGCGTAGTACTTGCAGCAGTGAATTCAAACTGACTGATTTAAAACACAATTTAAAAATAAGATAGCTTTATATCAATGCAGAGTAAATGTAAATAATACAGAACAAGAGTTAATAATATGTAAAATTAACGGCAGAGCACATAAAACTCATCTAATGCAATTTATTATTAATTTTTAAAACTACACGACAACTGTGACGCTTGGGTGTGGGTGTGAACAGCGTCGTTTTATACAGCTGGGGCTGACAAATCATTTTCATAAAATTGCACATAAGCCATGCGTTTATATAATTTTAATTACAAACTCCATCTGTAAAAAGGATTCCCATGATTTCTTTACACAAGTCCTGTGCCCACCTGAATCGATGAGAATAAGCAATCTATAGCAAATCAACATTGGTAACATAGGGTTTTAATTACAATATGAATATTTGGAAACAGGTAGCATAAGTGCATGTCAATGACATACCTGGCCCTGCTAAACAATAGTTTCATATACGTATACGAAATATTGAAGTAATTTATGCTTCCAACGATTGGAAAAGCAGAGATAATGGAATATATTGCGCATGGGAATTTCAACCCTTAAATCCTGTATTTCTGCGCCATGTGGTGTGGTCAGAGATCCTTTCCCATAGATGAACGTGATGATTTCCCATATCTCACGGACACGGAGTACATTTACCCTTTACATCAGCTGAGCTTGCATATCCAAGTACCCCGTTTTGCCTTTCTGATACAAAAATACCATCACACGCCGCTTTTAGCCATGGAATTTAATGCCATAAGGCGCATTCTTATCGGATGTACAAAGTAAAGTACACACATTTTGGGAAACTAACATTTTGATTCTGAGCGCAGATGTGGAGGGAGACAGTTACTACGTACATTTATATATTTCATGGGAAAATTCAATCATTAGTGCAGTCAAATTATGTATATGTCTTTTACCAGTTAAAACATCAATAAATATATGTCATTTTGATTGCAGAAGGTGAATTCATTACGCACATACCATTTATTTGCTGAAAATATTTTTAAACTTTAATACCCACTTCCTCCAAAAATCATTTTTTGTCCAACTTTCTTCTATCTTATATTATAATAATATGCAATATACGTAATGTGTTTTCGATAGTACTTAAGAGAAAAACAGTCATAAGAGAACAATTAGTAGTAAATTATAAAAGCTCTGTGAAGGCTCTCGATTTTAAATTTTAAAAAGTGCTTCTGGCAGTGGATGAGGAAGAGTAAAGGCATACCAAACAAAAAACCCATCATCACCACAACAAAACATCAATTTCATTATTTCATGCTTTACAGTACCGTCATTATTCCTTAGAAATTATACAATAAAAAGTCTGTGTGAACAAAAATAAATATACTTGCAAAACTACATAGGTTATGCGTATATATAATCGATAAAACCTCAACAGCAACAATCAAAATCAAACTTGAAATAATGATAAGTTAAAAAATCCTGCGTGTTTTTTGCCAAATTCAATTTCAAACAAAAGAACATGAGTACCCATCATCATCAGTATCCTTGTCCTCAAATTTGGTATTGAAATAGCTGAAGGGAACATAAGTGAATATTTTTATTTCATCAAAATACTTTTTAAGTGAAAAGCACCCATCCTTTAGTAGTTTTCATCTTTTCATCGTCATCAGCATCATCGCACAATGTACTCCCATGATCTGTCGCTACATTGAGTTTTTCATGAATTTCTGATGAAAAAAAAAGTTTTCAAGTGTATTTGGTTACACTTGAGTAAAATATGAGAGGCATATAATACACTGGAGAAGTGATGATTACTTCTGATGGAGATGAGAAGGATGGCGGCGGTGACGAGAATGAAGTCGTCAAGAGAAAAATGAATGACAATGAAGCAAAGGGACATTTTTGTCATTTTATAATGGCATGGGACTCACTTCGCGGCTTGCTTCAGCTTACAGACTTACTGGTATGCTTAGTTAGTTGACTGTGCATTATTTATGCAGAACTTTTAGATGCTTCTCAAATAGCCCATAAGTTACCTTTTGGTATTATTGCATTCACAACAACAAAAATATATAAAAGGGCATCAAAAGGGAATACCAAGTCTTTCGTTGCTTGGATTGAACCCTCAAATTGATACAAGGGAGATCAGACCAAAAGGCATATGGGGAATTGTAAAACTAATATGCAAGTTCTCTCCCATTTATATGTACATCTATTATTCAACCTGAACAGTGTTTTGGGTTTGAGCTTTCAGCACTCTATAAAATATCCATTGATAAATGAGTAGGGTGGGGAAAGAAAGAGAATCACATTGCATGTCATTATCATATAGTTGTCGCTTTATTATCATCATTGCCGTTTTGGCTGGAGGCTTGGCTTATTGCTTGTTATTTGCTTGTAATAAACCATACTTCTTATTTGTATTGTGGCTTAAGGTTAGCTTAACAAAGCCAGGTTTGCTTCTTCTAGGTTTAGGTTTGCAGTTGTATAAACAAGGAACAAGAGCTCGTTAAATTTCGAAATAAAAAATACAATTTTACTAATTTCAAACTACAGTTAATGTAATAAAATCGTACAGTTAAATTTCAATTTAGTTTTTGAATCTGCCTAGTAGAAAATGATTTATATCATATAAAATTTTTTAAAAAATTCTTTCTTACTAAAAAATATTCGTCATATTTAAAATAGTAAAACAAATAATAAAAATTAATTGATTGTCTAAATAAAGTTGAAATTTATCTACATTTTATTTCTTCATTATGCATCATGAATACAGATATATTATTACCACGCACGTAATAACATTCAGATTTTGGATGACTAAAAAACCATGAATGACTGACAGAAAATGAACGAATACATTCTGTTTTTGTAAAGAAACAGGACAAGTTTTTGGGCAATCATTTTTAAGTCAGTCAAATCAACTGCATTTATATGCACCTGGACGTCAGGACTTTCGCTTCATTATTAATCTGTACTCGTTTCGTGGGTCCTTCCATTTTACATTTGCCTGGGTGCATACTGCATTTCATGTAAGTATAGACAGTATAGTATATCTCTCTCTATTCAGCTTCAGTGAAGCAAAATACTTTAGTACGATTACCATTGGAAATTGCGATAGATCCTAGAGAGATCATTATAAAGGAGAACTTTTGATGATGATTATCTCCTTTATTGTTCTTATCTATATGGTAGTCACTGCAGTCAGTCAGTCTTATAGTCAACAACTGTATTTTCATTCTGGTGTTGCTATTATGTATGTTTTGGTCGGCAATCGGCATCAACTTTTGCTTTGATTTGTAAAGAAAAATATGTAGTGTAATATGTTTTGACCTGAAAGCACAATGGCAGTTCATCCATCCGTTTAGTCAAGCACTTTACGTGAAAAGAAAGAAAAAAACCAGAGGAGGATGGTATTATGGAGAAAAACAAACCATCTAAATAGGTATTGGTATATGTAAGATTCGTTCCACGGCAAAGCCAGAGATTAAAAGCATACGCCCGAGCTCTGTAATGAAATGAAGTTAAGTCACCTATGTAGTCTGTAGAATAAAAAATTTTCAATCATTTCCACTGGAAAACTTACTTTTTTCAAAATAGAATGAAGGTGAAGACTCATTTCGAGTCATTTAGTTCGGTCTGATAAACTGTTTCAAGGGGAATGGAAAAGCAAATAGATATTTAGCATGAAACTGTTTAGAATGCATTTATACCATAATAAGCGTATATGCGTATAAAGCAAAATAAAAATTCTGGGCTTATTATCGTAACTTTAAGCAAACTACAAAAACATTCAAAGTACATGTCAAATCTAACATCAGAGCGGAAAGCCGAAACGTAAAATTCTTCCAGACCTTTGATTACGAATGGACACATTAATGCAGTGCGTATTGGTCATGTAATACGTAGTCAAAATATACTTAAGATGCTTCTTTCATCATATTCATTCACTATGCGTTCTGGATTTAATAGCAAAATATTGTTGATGGGCATAAAAACGTATATTTTAAATAGAAAATTTACTTGCCGCTTTTACAGGTAATTTTACAAAGCAAAAAAGCACAAAGCCAACATCAGATGTCTTTTATCCCGATAATGCTATATTTCATGAATATTAGTTTAGATAGTTTGGTCAGGAATCAAAATAACTAGACATACCGAAGCTTTATCATTACTATAATGCATATATAAACAAATAATTAAAAGACACAACTACAAATGCTGATTAAAAAAGACAAAGCTAAGTTCCTATGAAATTGACATTTTTTTCTCTACTTGGCTGCTTGTTATATTGGTTTTGTTGACTGTTTTGACCGATAACAAGCTTTCTCAATTAGATAACTTGACAAAACATCTTTGCTGGCTGGCTAGTTTAGTTAGCATCATTGCCAAGCAGGTTCCGTGTACTTTTTGGTAGGAGGTAGATCAAACTGCAGGTGGTGTTCTATAGACAGATGAGCATTTCATTCAATTAACCATGACCTTTCATAACTTTGTTCCACAATAAAATGAATTTAATGTAGCTTTTTAATCTTTCTGTAGCATGCTGTCATTTGTAAATAAATATATACGCTGCTTAGTACTATCTAAGATTCATTAACTCATTGTCCGGTATGTCAATTTGCAGAAAGAATTATACGTTTGGCTTGCCATTTCATCAGTCATCAGTCTATTAAAAGATTAAATGACAAAAAATTAAGAGTCTGCTGAAGATTCTACAGATTATAATTTGATTTCACTTTAATGTATCATTGTCACTTCACAAAGCTATTAGTACAGTAAAGTAAAATGATTTGTACTCAACTCGTTGATCATTCTTTTAAAAAATATTTGTGCGCAGCACAATACAAAAAATGTTCACACGATAAACCACGAAGTAAACAAAGAGAGGGCAGGGACAATCTTTTTAGTCTAAGTATGCAGTTTAGTAAAAACATATATACGACTGGTTTTATTACAAAAAAGTACTTAAAAGTGAAGGAGAAGCTCTATTGATGCCTTGTTAAAAAATTTCACACACTGCTACCTTTTTTCCATGATGCATACTAATCATCTTCATCACTCGACGAAAGGACATCTTCATACAAGCCAAAAATCCACTTGAAGTTTTAAATTTTAACATTTATCGTCTCATATTATGGATAAATAATGCGGTCTGGGTTCGTCCTCTGGAGTCCTCTAGGCCTGAAGTCCCTTCCCCGTAGGTATAGGTAAGTAATATTAGTATATTTATACACGGTTTATGCATGCATGCATGCTTATTTTATAATGTTTATGGGAAACGGTTTCAAGAGGCTTTACAACTCTTTACAAGCCGCTGTGACAAAACTTTATGAAGTTATGTATCATTTTAAAAGGTAAGTGGAAAGTAAGTAAGGTGTAAATATCTTCATTACATCACAAAGTTGGTTTATGAAAACGACTGACGAGAGCTGAGAACTCTGAGAAAAAATAACAAAAATAACTTATGAATACGAATACATCACGATTGAAGTTTTTGTAAGGGCAATTTGTATTAAAATACACATAAAAATTAGGAAAGCACCAATTTCATGAGTTATTTTATATAAAATCGTGAACTTACGTATATAATATTCATTTCATCTAGTCAAGACAATATTTGCCCATGTTTATATTTATTATTGAATATCTAGTCAATATATATTTAGTTACTTTTGTGGATAAAATACATAATTTTAATAAATGATGTAATAAGTAGTGAACGGGTGCAAGAAGTGCATGGTACTGAAATATATCTGTTGTTGTTAATTTTGTTAACAGTAGATTGTGAAATAATGGGATATGTGTAAGTATTTATACTCTTCCGATTACATAATATCAGTGCTGAGAAAAAAGTTTGATTCATTTTTAGTCATCCAACGTAACAATGACGGTTGTAACAACGAGTGCATTGATATGTACTACCTCAAGCTCAATTGACAAATATTATTTCGTTTTTGCTAATTAATCCCCAAAGTACAGATGATGCTCTTTTAAATGTTTTATTGTACAAAATAAATGACTAAAATGTATGTTAATGCATCCCACGTACATGTACAAATCTAGTCAAATAAAGCTTACTTAAATCCAGTAAAAACTTACTACTACTTACTTAAACTTACTTACTAAAAACTGCATCCTGTCCATTGTGAAGTCCTCTGTACTGATGAACGAGTACCTTGTTT
>JAQFYG010003657.1:0-12197 GCA_034694325.1 Entomobrya corticalis | reverse complement strand
ACTCTAAGGATCACTTTGAAGCAGTTTTTTCAAAGTACTTCTTTAACTTTTAGTGTTTCACACACGCAGCAACGCATGAACAGTCAAATCAAAAATATTTAGCAACACAATTATTTCTTTCGTTTCCTTTTCCCCACAAAAACTTTTTATTTTCCCGTTTCTTCCTCTTCAATTCCCCTCCCTGTCGCAATTTTTCCCGCAACACAGATCTTTTTAGCAGTCCAATGGTAATTTACCAAGACAGAAGTCACTCTTGCAGAAAATTAGTCGCGACATGGAAAAAATACTCAAAACCTACTTTCGTATAAACACATCCTTTCCTTCCTATTTTGCAAAAACAAAACAATAAAAATTACAACCGCTCTTAATGTTCTTTCACTTTTGTTTCTTTTTAAAGGTCTCCGCTGATTTCATTTGTTATTGGAAGGGCTCAGAATAATGAGACATTAATAACAACAAACATGATCACACTACTTTTGTTTGTTGGAAGGTCTCTTCTCTAAAATATAATGTAAATATATTTGTATATATTTATTTGTAAATTGTATCACTGCCAAACTAAAGTGCAGTGAAAAGGCAAACAGTTCACAAAAGTACCTCCACTGGCTCCAGTTGGCTTTCTCCAGGAGGATCTATCCACACACACTACCACACCATCATAATCACCATTTCTCTAGGCCTGCTTTCTCAACTGCCAATGCTAATAATAATTTTTTTTTCAGTATAAGGTTTTTGCTAATGTACCATTTATTTTCTGTGGTATACTTGGCTCCTTGTTCTGGCTGAATGCATACTATTATCATTTTACTATTTATATTTGATATACTATTATAACCATTGCTAGTATACTAGCGAATGCTCGAGAAATAATGGAGAAATATAATGTGATTCTCTTCTGCTCTTTATTCTCTGCTTTCTCCTTCTCATCGCGTCAAAAGTCTTTCTCTGTTTTTATGGGGCCGTGTATGGAGTATGGATACTTTATAGTAATAAAACGCGCAATGTACTCCGAGCTGATTGTGAGCAGAGCCTTTATTCACTAAGTATACATAAAAATGTGCAATAATATATTATTATTACTACGTTAGAAATAGAGAATGGAAAAGCTATTTTTGCTACCTACACACACCTACGTATCTATCTCACTTGCTTTCAATATGAAAACACAATAGAGTTTTCCATCTACCTATTATTTTACTACTGCTCACTTGTGTCCTATTCTGGAGTGCACTTTCTGGTTGCAATAATGTTGTAAAGGCTGAATATGTATTTCTAGAGATTATAATATACTGTGGTATGGTTCTTAAAGGGAACAAGGATAAACATGCTGGTAGTAGTAAAGTAGCTGTAGCAAAGAGAAAGAGGAGAAAATAAAGTGGAAAAGGATATCTTTCCCTATTTTCTCTGGGTGTTGTATGCTGTAGATACACTTGTACTACAAACTGCCTCAGCTTACTTTCCAACAAATTCCATTGTGCTTCTCCTTTTTCCTTTCTCGTTCGAGCATTTTACTATGTTTGTATTATGAGTAAACTGTAAGCCTTTGTTAAACCTACAGCAATATAGGAGAACCACCAACACGATCTCTATTCAAATGGGTGTGGATGAATAGACTGCTTAGTACAGAATGCCTTTACCGTCATGTCATGTATGAAATGGAATAAGAATGTGAGCTCATACAAAAAAAGGTTTTTCCTCTGTAAATGTGATTACAAAGTAGAATAACAACTAAAAGAGAGAGAAAAAAAGCTCACTTGGGTTTTGCAATTTCTCTCCTGTTCATATATATCACTGTACATGATGGTGCCACAGGCTACTGGAGAAAAAAAACAAGTGATGAGTAAGCTCTCAAGATAACATGACTGGAGTTAGTAGAGTTTCGTTCGGGCAGAAGGCCCATCACTCGGGTGTCAACTCGGATACATGTTACGTACCTACTTATTTTGAAAAGATCAGACGATTCAACAACAGGAAGTTATAAAAAATCTTAAAAGGAAGGTATAGGAAGCCTATAGGTACGCATGCTATTTTACATCTAAATATGTATAGGTAGCTGGATGATATACCACAGCATGATCCATATATCATGATGGTTTGCCTACTTACTAGACTAGAGAAAACGCACGAACGGTAAAATGTCTCTGTGAACAGTGTGTGGCGGTGGGTGGATCGATAATTCTTCTGAAATAAAGTTTTTTCACCGAAAGAAGAACTGGGAGCTGTATATAGTTGTTAGCCGGAATATGTTGACTCCATGTAACAGGCAGTGGTTTGGTTGGGGTTCGTGTAGATTGGAACAGGAGTTCTTTAGAGAGGGCCATGCCATACCGCATGCAATGCATGCTTGCATGTTTGTACAATGTATTTGGAGTTTGAAAGGACAAAATGTGGTTTTCTCATTTTACTTTGGAACCGTCGTCATCAAGACGAGAAGAAGACTCCAGGCAGAAACTCCTGTTTTTTATATGACGGTGGGTGCCGCATGGCTTACAAGATATCATCGAACTTGGTTTTGCTTACTTTTTTATTTCAGATTCGTACACACAACTGGCTATTGGGTAAGTACGTGGTGTGCTTTATAGGTTCACCCTTTCTTCGTTATTACTGACGTACAATATAAATAGGCAATATCGTTTTTACAGGGCAGCTGCCTAATATATTTGCTCGGAATAGCAAATTTGACGTTGAAAGTTACGTGTGTGGGGTGCTAGTGGTGGGTGAGTTACTGGAATAGAGCCTTTGTTTTCTTCCTGTCACGTCAACTTTAAGTCACAATACACGACAACGACAACTCCTCTGACATGAGTTTATTGCTATTGCTTACTGCATTGTGTTATTTTGTTATGCATGTAAAAAATCCTTTGCTTTCTTTTGAATACGAAATTTATTGCTTTTGTCGGACGAATAATATACTAATACAAATACAAATCCATTTACATAAAACACAAGTACTTGTCGTTTATAAACATGCGTTTTTTAGTTCAAAGACTTTCTCCAGAATTTATGCGCTTATGTATGTTGCGGGGAGTATTAAAGAATGCGGTACGGTACAGCAGCATTTGTTCTGAATGTGAAAGTAGCAAGATTAATTTTGTTGTGGTTTTATAAGCAATGATTTCGTAATGTTTTTGCAGTTTCAATTCGAAACAGTTAACTGAATAATTAATGCAACTGCATCAACAATTTTCAGTTTTTAAGTCAACAAAAATGCTGGAGTATAAAGATTTTAAATGATAAAAATGTGGGTTTAGAACCTGCTTTATAATTTATAAAAAAAATTCAGGAACCTCCACACATTCTCATCTCCACTAACAGAGTCAATATCAGCTATATTTCTCTTTGTTCCGATGACGCGAAACACGACGCCAAAACAAACAACCGTTTTATAAAGCGGGAAATAGGTAATAATGGCGAATGAATATACGTATGTCACAGTTGCAGTTGTAGTAATGTAAATGGATAATGTATTTATGTATCTGTATCAAGGATGATAATCTAAATTCAATTACAGTTAAATTGCAAACTCTAAAGGAATTACGACTCGAAATGTGTATCAGCTTTTTGAGCACTCACTCAAACATTTCTTATTTTTTGCTAGTAGAAAATTAAGTTATTGAATTAAAGAATGTAAGATAGTACGATAATGAACTTTCTTTGATCCTCTCTGTAGTTTCATTCAACTATTTTGGCTCACCAGCATCAGACAAACATACTTAAACAAATGCGAGGACAAGAATAGATGAAATAAGACGAAAAAAAAACACAATCCCTTTATCTTTAGATTACAGCTCGCTTCTCAAAAGAACTTTATTATACGCTTTCCCTACCGAGTTCGCACAAACTGTTGGGATAGTACCTTGTAAACAGACAAGCAACTTGAAGCGAAACAATTTCAATATTGCTGGAACATTGCTGAATACCACCAACTTCTTTCACAATATTCTCAAATCGCGTTTAATCTTTAAAATCGTACACTTTTTAAGGCCATCTAACAGCAAGATGTGCAGAACTATTACTATGTAGTTGTTGCGATTCTGTATCCTTCAAAAAAGTAAGTGCATCGTGTAATTCGTGTATCTCATGATCATGGCTTAGCTTTATAACTAGACCACTTTTACTTCTAACGAAACCATCATGTTATTAGGAAAAGGGAAAAATGCAATGCTTTCTTATACATATTTAATATTTACTCGTCACCTCGTCCTAAAATTTTCAAGAATTTAACAATGAAACCCAAATCGTAGAGGCATAAAAATCAAGCACAAAAATCATGCAAATCATTAGAGATGGACACACACAAATTTTGCTTCCCGAAATTCGGGGCATTGTGAGAAAAGTCCAATAACGATCATATTTAAAAGGATAAAAACATTTTAAAAATACGCAGGGATTATTCTCATTTGAAAATAAATCTGTTTCATAATGCTAAAAATTAAGAAATGTGATTAAATGAAAAATGCAGAAAGTAAAGTAAACTCGAAACAATAAAAAAATATTCTAAGGTATCAGCGTGGGAATGCAAAACACAAGAAATGCGACGCGACCATAGCAGATAGCACAACAGTCCATTTTGGTTTGATATTGCTCGCTATGTTGATGGTAGCAAACGTGTTTGTGTCTTATTGCCCCTTACAGATGGCAGGAAGGCTGAATTGCCCAAAAAGCGTACACACAACAGAAAAACATCAGCTCAACTCTGTTGTGTACTTGTGTTGCTTTTCACAAGAAAAGTGACTAATTTTCTCTGACTTTTGTTTAAAATTTAAATTCATGGAACATTGCAAATTTTAAATTTGCGATCAACAATTTTTGCGTGAGACAGTATTGCTTTTAATGCGTGCAGTTCTTGAGTAAGTGTTTACGAATTAGACTTTTGTGCATTATAAGCGCATTTACTCATTCACACCAGAAAACACAAAATGTTTTTTACAAATAAATAGTCATAGTGTGTGTATATTATGTCAAGTTAAAATAATAATAATTAATTAGGTTCAACTCTTTTTCATTTTGGAAATAATTTTTAGTAGTTTACAGATTGTTTCGGAACAGAGATTGATAACAGGAAGTCGAGTGAGAAAGGATATCAACCGGGACCGGTAAACTAATCGTTAAAATGCCGGTAGCAGAAGTTGACGATCTTGAACTTGGTCTTCCTGATGGATTTACAGCAGATGAGGAGGCGTTACAGGAAACTGCTGCAGTTGCACCTTCAGTACCATCAAAACCAAATAAACCATTGGTAGGAATTATTTATCCTCCACCGGAAGTCAGAAGTAAGACTTAATTTTCAACTGCATATCTCTCGTTCAAAGAGTTTAAATAATAATTCTGTTCATTAATTTTATTTACAGATATTGTTGACAAAACTGCAAGTTTCGTAGCGAGAAATGGGCCAGAATTTGAATCCCGTATTCGTCAAAATGAACAAAATAATCCAAAATTCAATTTTCTTAATTCGGGAGATCCTTATCATGCTTACTATCAGCATAAAGTGAAGGAAATTCAAGAAGGCAAAACTCCTTCGTCATCTGCCCAGCTAGGACAAATTCCTGACATAACAGGGAAAACGTTATCATTACTTGACGAGGCGAAAAAGAAGAAGCAGTCTGAATTGCTGAAGCAAGTGGAGCTGCCTTTCGTGCCGAAAGATCCTCCGGCAGAGTTTGAATTTATTGCTGATCCACCCTCTATTTCTGCTATAGATTTAGATGTTGTGAAATTAACAGCCCAGTTTGTGGCAAGAAATGGACGTCAGTTTTTATCCAGCTTGATGACCAGAGAACAACGCAATTATCAGTTTGATTTCTTACGGCCACAACACTCCCTTTTTCAGTACTTTACAAAGTTATTGGAACAGTATACCAAAGTGTTAATCCCAGCCAAAGATATTGCAAGAAAATTGGCTTTGGAAGATAAGAAGAAAGTGTTAGACGATGTAAAGTACCGTGCAAACTGGATTAAACATCAGGAAGCTCAAAAGCGAAAAGAGGAGGAAGAAGCCGAAAAAGAGAGATTAGCTTACGCCTCTATTGACTGGCACGACTTTGTAGTCGTCGAAACTGTAGATTATCAGCCTTTCGAGCAAGGCAATTTCCCCCCACCAACAAATCCACAAGAGGTTGGTGCTCGAGTACTCTTGCAGGACAGGATTCTACAAGGACAAACGGCAGCGGATGCTACACATAACACAGGTGAAGAACCTTTAACAGCACAGGATGACACAGAGGTACAAGATATGGAGGAAGACTCAAGCTCGTCAGAAGACGAGGATGATCAACCTGGGCAACCGCCGATACCTCCAGAATCTGCCGCTGGAGAGAAACCTCCTTTGCCACCAACATTGGAACCACCCCGACAAGACAAAGTCATTATTAAGAAGGATTACGATCCAAAACTGGCAAACCAGACTGTCAAGGAGGTTATACGACCTGTGCTTCCAGAGGAGTACACTATTTCTCCTATTACTGGAGAACGTATTCCTGTATCGAAATTACAAGAGCACATGCGTATCGGACTATTGGATCCACGCTGGAAGGATCAGCGTGACAGGCAGTTGATGGAAAAGGTTAATCAAGAGAGTGTTTATGCTCCGGGAAGCGCCATTGATGAAAGTTTGAAACAGTTGGCGGAGCGACGTTCAGATATTTTCGGTATTGGTGTTGAGGAAACCCCCATTGGTAAGAAGGTGGGAGAAGAAGATAGGGAAAGAATTCCGGGAATGCCGTGGGATCCAACTGCAGGATTAAGCAGCTCACAATCTATGATGGCTTCTGGACAACCACCACTTATGCCTCCAGGAGCGGGAATGGACGACGATGATATTCCTAAGAAAGATGCAATCGGCCCAAGTATGGAGGCACAACCTCCAATGCCGCAACAACAGCCTCCACAACCACCACAGCAACCTCCTTTACCACCTCCTCCCCATCACCACCCTCCACCTCCGGGTGGAGTTCAAAATCCACCTGCACCACCAGGTATATCTCAACCACCGGGTGCATCAGGCCCTCCACCAAATCTTCCACCGCTTCCAGGCATAGTTAGGCCGCTCCCCCCTGGTGGCATTCCTGGAATGCCTCCAGGTGGGCCACCGCCTCCTCCAGGTGTACAAATGTTAATGCAGGCAGGTATGGGACATCCACAAATGCGACCACTACTGGGTCTTCCACAAGGATTTCCTCCATTTCCGCCTGGTCCTCCTGGAACAATGCCCAATCGTCCACCTCTCTTGCAGCAAACTCCTGGAGGACCTCCTGTACCTCCAAATTTACTTCCTCCAGTGTCATCCCAAGCACAGCCTCCTCCACCACTCCCTGCAGGCGTTCAACCCCCACCTCCCACTGGACCTCCAGGAGTAACGATTCCTCCTGGATCTGGAGGCCCACAACCTCCTGCACCTCCCGCTACAGCACCTCCACAAGAAGATGAGCCCCCTGCAAAGAAATCCAAGAATCTTGAAGATTCTTTGATCCCTGAAGGACAATTTTTGGCAACACATTCCTCCCCGGCGACGTTCAACGTCCTTTGCCAGAGTATGCCTGAAAAACCGGAATTGAATTTGCAAGGACAAATGCTGACAGTCTCATTATCCCTCACAGACTCCATCTCTGTCCTGAAGCAAAAGATTCAAGAAGCTATTGGACTCGCCCCCGGAAAGCAAAAGCTGCGTTTGACAGAAGGTCTCTTTTTCAAAGATCAAAATTCACTTGCCTTTTACAACGTTGGGGATTCAGCCACTGTTCACCTCAGTCTGAAGGAAAGAGGTGGACGAAAGAAGTAAATATTTAAAATATGTATTTAAGATATTGTCAGTTGTTAGAAATTTAACCAAAACTAAACCAAATTTTTATCCGCTGGCAATTCCAATTTAATTATATAAACGACACAGTTTCAATAAAATATAACTTAAATATATTGTATAGCGTAGAATTTAAAGTTATTACTCATTCAGAATTCTAATTGAATAAACACACTTTTAAATTCTTTCAACTCGTTCTCGTTTACTCCTTTTTTACAGTTTTTCCATGAATTGTATCCATAATAGTTAATGATTTATCTTGAAATCCACTTATGTACCTATACAAAAGCTACTTACATCGTTACATCATCCATTCTTTGCATTGATTCTACATTCATTTCAAAATCTCATTGTAAATACGCTCTCGTCAAAACCAATAAACTCAACTTTTCCCATGAACCATTACCATTTTCCTTCAACTTTACTGCATTTGTGCGCATAAAATCCCGTCTTTCCAGCATCAGTGCTGACGGCATTAGTAGAATTAGAAGCATAATAGTTTGTCTATGCCATAAATATTTGTTGAGAGTATTATTATTGACTGACTGTGTGTTGTATTCCTTCCTGCAATATCATCATAATATCATATTATGTACTTACATCATTAGCTCCAAAAAACATTACTCAAATTAGCCAAAACAAGGTCATTTTCATCATAATGTACACACGCTTCTCTTTCATTCGTCTCCTTCATCTTCTTCCTGCAAATTCAGAGGAACCCGAGCAGCAAGTAATAAGGAAGGAATAGAAAAGACAATAGTAAAAGAGGCCAACAGACCAAAGGTACATTATCATACACACACTCAAAAAGAGAATATAATTACCATAATAATAATATCATATCATAGAATCATAGCATCCATCCTCCAAAACTACATGAAGAAAGACATGCTCAACATGATCACATCATTTCTTTTCTCAAATGGAAGCGACTGGAAAATTGTACGTATATTTCCTCCTCCTCGTTTCTCTTTCTTTCTTTCCTCCTCCGTTCTGTTATGCGTGAAACGTAAAAAATTGTGAAAAAGTATAATATGCCATGCTACTATTGCTACTTACAACTTCCGTTCTACAAACTTTGTAATATGCTTGTGTAGTAGTAGCAGTAGTAGTAGTGCCAATGCCAATACCATAACCAACCAGTGCTCTCTGATGATATTCTCCCTTTCACCGTGTTATTTTCATACAATGCTTTCATGCTTTCACTTTACTGGAGAAAACTTCTCCAGAGGCAAATCGAAAGAAACGAATAGAGAAAAAGGGGGAAAGAGAAAGTAGCAAAGAAGAAAAGAGACCTGTTGTTATTCGTTCGTTTCGTAGTATTCGTAGTATTATTTTTTTTATTGACGCGTAGTTTTATTTTTGCGTGTGTGGTGACTGGCTGTTTTGGCAGTAAAGTGTGTGGACGGAAAACCGTGTAGTTGTAGACAATAGACTGCAGAAAAAAATATTTTGCGGTACTTTCTATTATACAGCTGCATTGAATCGAAATCTCTTCACAACGTCTTCGTCGTCAGTGAGAGTGTATGTAGTTTGTAGAGGATGTAGTAGGAAAAGTATATCGAACCAGATAATATTTTACATTGTTTGCGACGATTCAAGATCAAATTTTGTTTACAAGTTTTTCAAAAATGAGTTTGTACTATCATTATCATCGTCAAAAGAGTTTCTATCATTATTATGATGAAAAAATAGCTTTTCATTAAGAGAGAATAAGAATAGAATTGTTTGTTGTTTAAAGAAGGAAATGTTTTTCCTCTCATCATTCTGTAGTGAGTACTGAGTATTTTATTGAGTGTTTTTTTATAGTTTTTTTTTGCAACAAGACTTCAGGAGAAATAAGAACAGAGCTTTTAGCAAACAGACAAAAGAGAGATATAGTTTTGCTTTGATGGATTGTACAGATTGGAAGAGGAAGAAAGCATAGCGCACCTGGTGGGAAAAGGAGCTTGAGTTGAGTCGAGGAGACTTGAGTTGAGAGTAAATCTGGAATTCTGAGGAAAAACTCCACACAAGAGCTCCATATAATATCGGCGTAGCAGTGGCAGCGGAACAAGAAAAGGATTATTGGAATTCACTGGAATATTTTTTCAATTACATTTCATTTCAGATTTTACTAATGCCTTGTTTGTGTCGTATTTATTTCATATTGAAGTTTTTTTAATAATAAAATAGGTAGGCAATAGTTAAGCATTGGATTGGAGGAACGGTTTGTTTGATGTTCTTCTTGGAACGGATGGGTAAGGTAATAAAAAATATGTAGAGTTGATTTTGAGTTGGATCGATGCTTCTCAGTTCTCATATTCCGTGTACTATTCGTCATTCCTCTGCAAAATGAACTTGAGAGACGCAATCCGTAAACCTTAAAATAATTCCCAGCCCTATGTTTTTAGTTCTTTTCATGCTGGCAAAGTTGAAAGTAAAGAATGTCATAATATTGCATATTTTGCATGAAAAACAATGCTAATTTTACCCTTTGGTTTAAATGATTAAATCTGGCAGTTTTTACTGTTTACAAATTTTGAAATCATATGCATGCATAAATATGATAGCGATATATGTACTTAATATTCCCATTATTCCCAATAATTCATAGCTTGTTGTAGTTAGGAAGCATGAGCTAACATACGTAGAGAGAATCGTGTATGCGGCATTGTTATATCCTACATAGATTTAATACAAAATCATAAATTATTTATTAGCTTGTATACATGTACCAAAATTTTTATCCTTGTCCGTACCGAGTAGGCTATATTAGGATTTTTACATAATGTTGTATCAAGAAACCTGTAGGCATTAGTCATGCATTCGATATGCTCCATTTCATTTTCTGTATTATCAGCTCGTGCCACGAACTATAAAATAGTATTATCTGATGCCAATAAACTGTTTACGCTATTTCAGAATAGCTTAAAGATAGACCTGCATATTTTAAATGCTTGAAAACAGAACAAAAGTAACGAGACATAACATTTTTATGATTTTCTGTCACAGGTATTCTGCATCTCTCCATTTGTAACAAAGAATGTACGAGAGCATAATATGCATGTAAATTTAAATGCAGGGATCAGAAATTCAGGAGTGTATTCGTAAGAGGAGTGAATACATTTCCAAGAAGAATGAGCAAGAAAATTTCTTTGAATTTCAATCCTTCATGATTATAATATTATTATTGTCCCTTCTTAGTAATGTCTGTAGTCAGATCTGATAATTGATAATGTATTAGATACATTTAAGTGAAACGAGATTATGCCGGATGTAGAATCAGTTTAAATCAATTTGGTTGTCTGTCTGTCGATTAAATGAGTCTGTTTGAGATTCTCGAAAAAACATACCATGTTCATTTCATTTTAATATTTTATTTGGAAATGCATTTTAATATTAAAGCATTTATTTACCTGCATGGCATAAAGAAATGTACGCACATATTGGTTCATGTACCTGTGGAGTGTGGATGTGTTTAATTCGTGAGATCATTCTATATAAATGAATGTATTTATCATCATCATAAGAGTATGAAAATGACACATTCTTACTCGTCCTCGTACATATCCACCAAACCCAAAATTTAGCTGCTAGTAGCGAGTAACCACAGATAGGACCAAAATGTGTAGGCTTAATATTTTTCTGTCCTTCTGATCGCAAACATTAACATACAGTTTAAATTTAGGTTTACTGACAGTAAATAAGCGTCAGTTTTATTTTTAGAATACTTTCCCTTCATCAGTATGAAAGTTGGAAATACGATGGGAAATAAAATTATTATAGCAGTTGGCTCTAATAATACGCACGGTATCCATTGTTGATTTCATTGACAATCCTCAACACGTCATAAATAATTAATTATTAGTTACATGCATGTATGATCATTTTATTTGGAATGATTGATTCAGCTCATTTTGGTCTAATTGATTCATGGTTTGCACTTTGGTAAGTTCTTGGTTGTCACATATTTTTCTGTGGTTTGCTGTTAGCTTATTTGGTTTTATTCCAGCATTCGATTCAATTCTCATGATTTTTATTATCATGAGTTCAATTTCCTTAATATATATTTTTGAATTATTGGTAAGCAGTAGTGGAAGCATTTTTATCTGTGCCAATTTGGTAAGAACTTTAGTAAAATTGCTGGTTTTTTGTCTATATTCTAAAGTTTATCGTCTACAAAATGGGGCATTGTAATATCGGTCAGTAGAGTAGAAGGACATTGAATAGATTGCATGCTAAAATGTTGTTAGCTCTGCTCTCAACTGAATCAGTACAATATAGTCAATGTTATAAATAGAGTTGTGGAGATAATAACTAATGCACAGTATATTATTATGGTTATGAGCCACTGGACGAGGAAAGGAAATCATTTATAATTTGTTACTGATATCGCAATTTATATTTGCATGTTTAT
>JAQFYG010003656.1:0-12200 GCA_034694325.1 Entomobrya corticalis | reverse complement strand
TTTGGATTTCGATTATTTTGTGATTGGACGATAGGCCTTAGTGAAAAACTACGCCAGACCAAGTATTAGCCCCCGGTTGCTACCCAAGGACCGTAGGGAGCGGCGGTAAGAAAATATGCAAAAATTACTAATTTGATTCACTAGGACAATAATAACTTTTTTATTTATAAAAATGGAATTCTGTAATTTTTTGTAAATAAAGAACAATTTTAGGCCAACGTAACGGCGTGATAATCAGACGAATTTCATAACTACCGTTGAAGCAAAAAAAATATTTTGCAGATTTTTCACTAAAAAATTCGAAATTTGTTTACAATTTTGTGATTTTACTCTTTTAAAATACCGAATATTTTTAAATATTAGTCATGTACCAAGTACAATAAAACTTGGTCTTTCTAACGCAAGTCAATACTTAATCATTTGCGGATAGAAAAAAAGTATATTAATTGAAAACATTTTTTTCTGCTGGGTAATTTCTGGAAAGTGAAAAGTTAAAGGCATTACATAGCTTACTGACGGCACTTAATTATGACTTTGTAGTACTTATTCCAAATACAGTTTTATAGTCTGTAATCTGATGTATAACAAGTAATGCTTGAGTAGCATCCTTGATTAGGACGATGGCAAATGTTAAAAACTGTTCTTTTGGCGAATCCTGTCCCAAAATCTTTGAACCGTCATAGATTTGATTAGGATTCATAAATCAAAAATCTGAGACAGTACACTCCCATATGGTTCATTACCTCTCTGTACGAACCAAAGTTTGCCAAAACACCAACTTTTTGTTTGTGCTACAGTCGGTTCAAAATTTCGAAATCACGAATTTTTGTTAAAACATGTTTTCGACGAGAATTGAAATTGGTAAAGTTTTGCAGATTTGATGAAAGTAGACTCATAAATGATGTACACAACATTGTTTTTGATCTTTCTAAGCAAAAGTTTACTTGTGTTTTGTAAATATTTGTTGACTTAAAAATTCAAATTTTATTTAAAATTCGTGATTTCGTAATTTTGAACCGACTGTAGCATTAACAAAAAAATTTGTGTTTTGGCAAACTTTGGTACGTAGTCAAACTCCGTAGACTACAAACAGCATGTATGAGCAATATTTTTACAAAAAGTTGTAAAATGGGTAGATGCGGCTAAATATTCCAACTATACTAACCTCAGCTAAAATCTCTTGATGATGTTTGCACGCTTCTTACGAATGCAGTACTGACCAGAAGTAGCCATGTCAAGTGCATTTTGATTATCCCGTTACCTTAAAAAATTTGATGACCACGCAAAGAATTATGGACATGGTAGTCGGAACCCACAGTCAGCAAGCTGTAAAATGATACTCGCGACTTTTGGCTTTTCTTTGATGATCATAACCTGAGATTATTCTGGGCCATGTAGGTCATGTATTTGCACTAAATTGTGATCACTTAAACGCTCTTCTGGTTGTTATTTCGAAAAAAGAAAATGCTGCCCGATTTAGTTGCAAAATCACACAGATTACAAAATTAGTCCATAGTGCTTTATAATTGTTGATCAGCTTAAATTTTGACAATTTTTTGGATTCTTCTGCATCTCCTATAAAAGTAAGCAAATGAATGTACAGTCTTTTCTCACAGAAGGACTACTGCTTAGTCAAGATAAATGCGAAGAAACAAAATGTTCACTTCATTTACTTTGACAAAAATCGACTGTTGTTTTTAAAAGCATAGGGTGCTTTATAATTGTTGATCACACCTTACTTAGTCTGGCGTAGTTTTTCACTAAGGCCTATGAACCAATCACAAAATAGTCAAAATTCAAAACTATGAGATTTTTGGTGGGCCTGACCCAAAAAAGTTTACTCTAAGTTTTTATTTTGAGATAAGTTTACGAGTCATGTCTTCCAGAAGTATGAACAATTGTTCGGAACAAAAGTTGGTGGAACATGTTGAATAACAAGCTTCAAAGGATTTATATTTCTGGACGTACGCAAATTATTGCAAGTATTGTATGTTTTAATTTTCTAAATCATTAATTTATATATTAATTTTAAAGTTTAAAGTAAAACCTTTCATCAAATTTCATGACATTGGTATAAAAACGTTATTGACCAAACTCAACCATAGGGTTATTTTTAATTACGATTTTTTTTCTATGTTTTAGCAAAACTATACTGTAGTTTGATACTGTGTTTATCTTCGTGCATAATATTAGTTGCCTATGTATTAGCATGACATTTAACAACAAACACCTTATTAAACTTTTACTGAGAAGAAAAATTTAATTTCCCACAATCCGTTGCCAAAGTCACATCGGGAAACAGTTATTTACTAAATGATTTGCAAAAACGTCGTAATAGTTTCCTTGCAAATGATGATTATAATGCATTCCCTCTGTAATCTTCTTTGATATAATTGCTTATATTTTCCTCGCCGTTTCCTTTTAATGTTTATTATGGTGTTCTTAGTAAATTGCTTTCCTCATAACTGATCACAATTTTATTCATCTTGACATACAAATTATATATTTTTACAATGGCATCATATAAAAAACATTTTCTTCTAAGTTATTTGGTACATGGCAAAATATTCTTTCAAACAAAATATTTACATTTTATGATGCTTTATTCTTATTTTGAACATATTTACAAAAATTTTATTAATTTTTTCTATAAAATTTACATGCAGTTAATAAAAATTACCTTTCTTATATTGTAAGATGCGGTTGTAAATAAAATATATCTATAGTTTCCCGATGTAATTAAAAAGAAAAGCCACTTTACAATTTCTGAATTCAATTAAAAGGAGTGTCCCCGTGTTATTTTTTTCAATAATTCTTCAAATTTTCTCTCCTTTTGGTGTGCATTTATAGAGAGACTGGACAATAATTTACAAAACATTGCATTCGCAAGATTATCCAACACTAAAATAAAACCATTTCATATTATTTGCTAATTAATGTTGTTAATCTTCTAGTTAGACTATTTACTTAAAATTTGGATTAAAACCTCATATAGTCAAAATAGACCATAATGGGTTCAATAAATATTCTCCAATTTCAACTTTACCTTTACTAAACTTATGTCCCAAAAAATCCTATTACCGTTTATGCTCTCTCAATTCCCCATATTCCAATAATTCCCCCGTTTTAATAATTCCCCAGGTCTCAGACCAAAAATCGCGTAATTCCCCATCAAAATTTTGGAAAAGTTTTTTGCTCTAATATATATGTATAAGCAAACACCTTCAGATATTGACCAATGAATTACAAAAAATACTTAATTTTAACCAAATATGTACCAATTTTTCTGTAAAATATAGAATTTGAAGCCAGAAAAAAGTCAAAGTTTAAGAAATTCTTATAAATTTGGATAATTCCCCACTATTCAAATAACACCCCATCTCCAATAATTCCACACCCAAAAACCTCAAATTTTCGTAATTCCCCAGGGGAATTGAGAGAGCATATACGGTACTAACATTGAATAAATTTCACTAGCACTTTTAAAATTCAAATATAATAATTTATTCAATTTTGAATGTTTTACTTTATTTTTTAACAAGGCGCCTGGCTAAAGGCTGGAAACTATGTGGACGAAAATATCGGAATTTCGATTGAAATTTGGTTTGCACGGTTGTTATTATTGTGTTGCTAGCTTTTCAGCAAACAACCAAACAACCGTTGCTGTAGACTTTGACAATAAAACCAGCACCATTGACCAATCGGATCTTCTAAATAATGTAGACAAAGCTTCAATCGCAATAGAGCTCTTTTATAGGAGTCTTTTAAAGGGAAACGGACATATTAGACTTATTAAAGGTTTAAAAGTGTGTTTTAATTTAAAACTGAAAATTTCTTACACAAATAAATTTTGAGAAAACTGCCCAATCAAATGTTTTTGTATAGAAGCCGTGGAAGCAATGCAAACTGCTTCAGATTTTAAAATTTGTGCTTGGAAAAAAGCAAAGTTTACTACAAAAAGTGCTTGGACTGCACATTTTTGTACGTTGGGATCGTAGATTCGTATATTTATTGTGCGAAAATGTTCTAGAGATTTCCGAATTTTACATTCTGCACGACGAATTGGCAAGGACAAACTTCTCTACCGAACAACGTTATAAAGAACTGGCTGCGGTACGTTGAACTACTTTGTGAGGCATTAAATATGTTTCAAATAAGTTGGAAGATATGATGACAGAATGTTTGTGCTGCTGTCTTAATATGTGGAAAAAACGGCCGAAAATATTCGAAACACAATTGTATGGTCTACTATAAATCTTGACTCTGTGAGTATTGGAGACGAGGACCTTTTAGCTTAGATATACTCTGGGGGCTGTGTAGTTGAGGAGTACTCTGATGTAAGGAAAACTTTATGAGCAGTTAAATAATCAAATTTTGTAAAAATTATTTTTTTATTTTTTTACTTTTCGTAGTTTGGAATGGAACAAATGCTAGGAAATGTCGATGGGATATACAATTTTTTGGCGTTTGCTGTCCTTTTTGGTAGTATTTCAAACATTTTAACCTTTTTTGCGTGTTTTTATGCAAATATTTAATATTTTGATTCCGCATTTTTACAAACTTTGTAAATTAAAATCTTGATACGGTTAATTCTTAACTTTAAACTATTTAATTATAATATATTCTCATTCATTGCTGAAATGACAAGAAGTTCTTTTTGTAGGATTACTTATTAAGTTAAGCATATAATTTATAATTAATATTAATAATAATAAAAATAGTTAGCCGCCCATTTATATTGGACTATTATGTTGATTTACACTTTACCAAACTTCTAAACAAAACCAACTTGCAGAAAAATGTGTAACTAGTTAATGATCTACCAATTTGAGCTTATTATATATATTTTAAAGATTAAAATAACGTTTCTCCAAATTTGATGGAATATTTTGTTTCGAACGATAAACAATTATAGTTATGGTTTTTGCATCAGACATTTTGTGAATTTCCAAAATTTCATATGGAGAAGTTGATTTAATACGAATATTCGACGAAATTCAAATACGTTTGTGCTGAGTTGATATGATGAGGATTTAGGTTGCCCATTTCATGAAAATCTACTTTCACTTTTAAAAATTTTTGATTCAGACTTCGCTATGTTATGGTAATATTGGTTGAAGACTGAACATTTATTGATTTCGAAAACAACAACAAAAATTTTGCCACCAGTCTTATATATCCAAATGATCCAATTATGATGCCAAACGACGCCATTCAACTTTCACAAGATGCCCAGAATATTTTTTGAGATGATGATGTTCTCAAATGTTCCCAACATATTCAACAATCACAATACCGAAACTCTAATACTCCACAAATCCCTGATAGAAAACTTCAATGGCTGACCAGGTCGGAAAAAAACAACCTGGAGGATTTGGATCCCGAACACCAACTATCAATTTCTGCCGTCAATATGCTATTGTTACTTAATATATTTTGATTATAACCTACGGCAGTTCATTGCAAATCTAATTAGCTGATAATCTCCACAAACAATATATCATCTTCAGTCTAGTGCTAAACTTAGCTTTGGCAGTTCATGCCATATATTTTATGACAGGCTGCTTATCAGCAGAATTGAGACTTTAAAATAAGCCATCCTTAAATAAATGCAGATGTGCTTCCGCTTTATCTCTTTTTATTCCACATGGTTTCTTTTTGAGTTTTATTTCAGTTGTTACTAAATACTGAAATCAATGTCTCTTGCACTCTTAAATGTGGGTTATTGCACACTTTTATACGTATTTTCATTAGTACTTATAAAACCTCTCTTAATCACAAAAATCTACATCATTCCAGAAAAAATTGTTATAAGTGTAAAACCCAAACATAAAGGTAAATTGTTTAACATAGTAATTACAACTATTCTTTCACATATTTTTAAAATATTGATTTTGGGATCCTTATCAAGTTTTATTCCTTGAATTCATATAAAAGATCCACAAAAATAGAAAAAATATAACGTGATTCTTTTTACAAAAAAGGGTATTTGAGCAAAACAAAAAGTCCTAATTTATAAGTTATTGTCATTTAATGTTTGTAATGTTTGTTATCAATCTCCATCGACAACAAACACACTAAAGTGCATAGCAAGAATCGATCAGCATTTGTTTTTGCTTCAGCTTCTGTCACTGTTTTTGATCTTGACATTCTGCAAATTGCAAAATATGTTATCTCTTTTCGTAATTTCGTCATTTGTACACGTGGCTGGTTAAAAATAAACAAGATACCATGCAAATAACCAAACGGTTTTATTAATAAACATTAAGCAATACGGAAGTATGATTGTGACTGGTATGTAAAAAATGAATATAGGGGATGAGGCGACATGACAGGGTCAATTTATGGCTGAAGCAGCACTTCTTCATAACTTACAATAAAACGATGCACAAAAGTGTTACTGTCGTAAAAACTTATGATTCTTGAGGAAAGGTTTACAAAGCTGTTTTTTTCTTTATGTGATCAATATGGTCGGTGATTTAACGCTTTTTTACTGATTTACCACATAACTTTAAAATTTAAAAGCAATTGTCTCGGGAGAAATGAAGACTTGATAAATTGTCAGAGAATTGTTTACTTCCGACAAAAAAGAATACAAAAACTATCACAAAAAACATTGTTAGAAAAAAGGCTCGAAAACTTGCTTAAAATTTTTAAAACCGCAATAAATTTGTGTTTAATAGAACAAACGCTGCTTTCTTTTTTTTAGAAAGTCTTATTCATGAATTCAGATAATCGATCAGAAATATCCAAATATAAAAGTGCAATATAAAAAAAGATCATAAAGAAAGAACACAACATTCAAACAACCGTTTTTTGTGACGGATACACTTGATGTTTTGGAGATACACTTTAACAGAATGAGCTTGGAACAAAAATCCTAATGTATGCATGCATTAAGTGTGAAAAGTTTATTTTCAGGCTTCCCAAGTGTGCAAGTAAAATTATTTATAACATTATAAAACGGTCAATATAGCAATGTACATTCTTTATTTATTTATGAAATTCAATATATTCTACTGAAATCTGATCTACATTTTTGTAATCTATTCTTGAACAGTGAATAATATTGATGGTAATATGGCAAGCATTAAGTATGTACTGATATCGAATAGCACTGAAAATAAAGATTAATTTGAATTTGAATGGTATATGTTTTATTTTAAAATTCCTCTGAACCAACTTGCAGCTCCACATTACGCTGAGTTAACTTACCTTTGAGCTGTGAGAAGGGAGACTTTATAATTCAATTTAAAAGGAGGGGACCTTTGTTCCATCAAACCTTGCTTAAAAATTGAATATGAAGGAAAATATATAATTACAAACTTAAGCAAATAATTTTAGAATGTAAGAATGTGCTGCAGTAGATGCAAAATTTTGCAATATTTTATGTTTCCAGATATACTTTGGAGGTGAGAGCAGTTCTTTAGAAAGTTTTGCATAAATAATGAATAAGCCAGGATGATAAAAACCAGGAGATCACGGAAATAATAAAAGGCGATATTGTATTGAGAATTATGAATATTTTTGCTTCATTTATGTTTTTATTTTATTTTGATTAAATTTGCGGCATGTAAATTATTACAGAAAAATAATTAAACAATTGTCTTTTCTTATTAGGTCAAGAACTTTAATAACGAGACGGGTGTAACCCATCGTAAGCAAATATCGGATACGTAGTTACTCATACAATAACGTGATACAAACTTTCCACAATTATCAGCTGTGGATTTGACCTTTTGCGACCTCCAGCGCCCCAGGAGCTATGAACTGACCCATGGTGCCTTCGTCAAAGTGGTTTATTTTGTCTTCTCTATCGATTTATGCAATAAAAAAGTTACCTTTGACCTAATTAAGCCTATTATTGACCTCTGATCTCCTGATCCCGAAGGATTTGACCCAGAGGGCATAAATTCAAACTTGACCGAGATATTGCTCTATGATACATGTGTATGAAATTTGAAGTCAATCGGTCAAGAATTTTTGAGTTATTGTGTTTCCACACAGACACACAGACGGACAGACTGGATCTTCATCGCATTGAATATCTAACATACGTATTCTACGTATCCGATATTCAATAATAAATACTGTTTCATAATTAAAGAAAGCGTTCACAATTAGTTTCCCTAAGTAACTTTTTTTACAAAAGAGAATTGCAACATTGATTTATTTCCTGGTTAACTTGAAATTCTATGATTTTGAAAAATTTTTCATGTGTCAACAATTTTTAACGAATTGGTTGTAACATAAGCTTTGATAAAAATAACTTAAATGCTGTCACAGAGCATAATTGCAGTTACAATTTAATAATTGACAAAAATTATTTTTATGATCTTTAAACCCTTTGAATTAGAATTTCATCCAAGATTGAATGGCAATTTTTAATCTTTGTTAAGGCCGGGTTATGACAATTGGCCGTTGTAATGTTATACATGACTAATATGCAAAATTTTATAAGCTTTCAAAAACTATAGGAACCATTGAAGTGAGTATAATAGTTACGATTTAGATGATACATTCATTAGCTGTGATCACCATTGCGTAAAGGGGAAACTTAGGGTTAATGTAGGTACTAACTTGTCCGAAAGTATACACGTTATCACAAATCTAATTAAATATTCAGAATCAGCGCACGTCTTTTATTTATAGTCACGTATAATTTATAATATAATTACATTTTTGCGATTTATACAATCTGTTTTCTGCAAAGTGTAGGCAGAGAGGCAAGCAACACACAGAAAATAGATGCGTTTTTTTGTGCGATGATATTCAATGCTTTGCTTTTCGCTCGTTTCTCGAGGGGCGATGTATTCAGAAGGATCCCCTCGTTAAATTGACCACCAGACAAAAAGTATGTGACTTCTAAAAATTTTCACAAATTATATTTCGCTCAAAATTTGGTAAAGGCGTTACTTTTAACAGTGCTGTTATGCTAGGTAACACAACTTAAGTAACAAAAATATGGTGCAGATGCAAAGACTAATTTTTCCGTTTTCCCGATAAAATATTATACATATTTTCAAATTTACACTGGTACAAGATGCTTTATCCCCAAAATATACATTTTTAAGTCAATTGTATCTATTTGGTGACCATAACTGAATACAATATCTCAAAACAGAAATAAAATTAGCCTTTGTACTTAAATTTTTTAGTAACAACTCTTATAAATGAATAATCTCTAAAAACATCCATTGTTTTCCAGCAAAAAAAGCATTTGAAAAAAATAATTTAAAACAAACCCTTATTTTAAAACAACGAATTCTCATTTCACAATCATTGGCTAACATTAACAGAAAAATAATATCAAAACAAGACTCTTGCTAGCTTTTTTTAATTCCTTCCATATTTTAAAATGTTTAACGGTTTAAATTTAACCAGCTACAACTTTCAATCGTTCAAGCAGATCCGACATGAATGCAAATATCTTAAAGTAAAACTTTCTTTTTTAGGATAATTTGAAGAACTACTTTAATAAACGGTATCGTGATTGCTTACCCGACGCAAATAAAACTGATTGAACATCTTTTCCATGTTAACTGGTGTAACTTTTTGATTCAGATGATGAAAATGGCTGTTTTAAAAGTAGATTTGAGGATTTAAATGACAAACTTATCCCAAACTCCGCTTGAACTTCTCTGTTCTATTAATCCTTTGAATGCAATGGATTCAATGCTACAGTTTGTCAGCAATTCAAAATAATTTTATTTTCAACTCACAAATACTAATTGATTGTCACATATTTTAGTTAAAACTCTACGCTAAAATTGTAATTGTTTGCATTATTTTTACTTCTCAGATTCGCTTTTCGTATCATCGATCGTTCTTAAGTCTTATTTCTCATAACACGGACTTGTAACAATGACGCAGATAAACGATGAGTTTGATAAACAAAATTTAAATATAATGGCAGGCCTTTTTTACTAATCACCTTTTATCGGAATTTTATTTCTGGAAAAATTAGCCAGACGGAAAAAAAGACTGCAAATTATCAGAAGCATATCAAATAACATGTGATTTGATGACGTCGTTTGGGTATTGGAGCTTGTATGGTAATTTATTAATACAATATAGACATCCATATGTACAAACAACAATACAAATTTATAGACAAATGAAAAATCAAAATAAGACAAACAAAGTGACATATTCAAAATGGAAAAACAAATTTAGTGTCATCAGACTAACAACCACACTTTGCAAGAAGACGTGTTCGTTTTTTCATATTCAACAACGTAATTTGTTTTATACCTTCGCACAAGACAGCCTTAAAATGACGGAAATCGCGTAATTGTGATAACTTTATAAAATTACAGCTTTATTACATTACTTTGAAAGGAAACATCCTGTTACTTAGCTCAGGTTTATTTTTTAAATAAGTACTACACGTATATTGTAGATTGTTATAATGACGACGACAAAATATCTTATTAAACCAATTGAAACATGTTCACAAATGATATCTGGCAGTTAAAACTTCTACATACATTCCTTAGATAATTTTAATGAAGATCATGAGTGTTCCAAAAATATTTTGAATGCATTTATTGATGATATGTGCATTGCTAAAGCACTTATAATAAAATCCCAAAAATATCTGAGTATATTGCTGACCTTAGCCATGCATGTCTGATAATAAAATGAGTTTGACCCCTGCGAAAAGCAATGTTAAAGTAATTGACAAATCTTGCGATATATTAGTAACCAATGGAGACGAGATTCCAAAAAAATGTTACCAAACTACTAGGAGTAATTATTAATAAAAAGGCCAATTGGAGAGACCATGTAAAGTTCGTTTACCAGAAAACACGCAAAAAAATGCATATATTAAAAAGATGGAAAACCTACGGATTCACAAGAAAGCAATTAACAAGAATGTACATTATGCACGTACGCAGTATTTTGGAATACTGCTGTGTTCTATGGTCTACCAATTTAACTCAAGTGCAAAAGAAAAGCTAGTTTTGAGAAAAACGGCTTTTCTATAATCACAGGAAAATATGTAAGTAATAGTAATTACCTAGGTATTTGTGAAAAATTATCTATGAAGTGCGTTGAAAAATGATGGAATGTCTTACTTATTAAGTTTGGTATGAAGCTTTTTATTAAATTAAGTCAAAAAATATAGTATAATTAAAAAGTTAAATATCCTAAAGTTAAAAATCAACGCTCAACCCGATACAATAAGAAGCTATTTTATTTCCGAGTGGTTTCATGTAAGTATAAAATATATCGTCATTCAAAAATGCCTACACTTATCCGAGAATTAAGGAAAAAAATAACGTATATTGTAAATCTATTTTTATAAGTTGCAACTTTCATAATGTAAGTTATTTTAGTCATTTTCTCTTCTTTCTTCCTTACTTTGCTATATGTGCACAGCGCCTTTATGGCAGCGTGAACCTCTTTATTTCTTTTTTTTAAGTTAACTTTATTTTCTCAAAAATTTATTTTATACCAATATCGTTTTCAGTTCAGTGAACGTGTTGCTGGACTGCTTGATTTTGTTTTGACAATCAATCTAAATGAAATAAATAAATATATACATAAATAGCGCATTATGTACTGGAAAACGTTTTTATTCTGAAATGACATGGTTGAATGAAATTTTTGACTTTTTTTCTAAAATGCCGAATTTCTACACTAACTTGTATGCCAATACTTTGCTAATAATTTTTTAACGTCAAATTACTTTTTTGAGTTTTTTGAAGTTGACTTAATAACCGATTTAACAAAGTCGAAAAAAATTGGAAGATTCTGGTTTTTTATTTTGGCTTCTTATAAATCTGAACAATTAATCTAATTTCTTTAAATTAAATGTCAAAAACAATTTCGATGCAAAGAATGAAAATATGAATGACCAAAAGTTTTCTCAGGTTTAAAATAACTATCATGCAGGAAAGAATATTTTCGCGCCTTTAGTTACTTACTACTATCCCAAAATATATTTTAGTTACTTTTAAAGGTTCCCACATATGTAACTATGAATGGTCTTCATATATAAATCTTTTGCTTTTACTCTGTATTATGGTTTAAAGAGTTTGTTTGCTATGTATTTTATTTTTAAATTGAAGGCGTAAATTTTATATTTACTGGCAATAGGGCTCTTAGCTTTCAGCTTTTCTCCTCGTTATGAACGTTTCTCTGCTTCCCGCCCGCAGCAAATGAGCTCAATGGCTCTCTGTAGGCTCTTTGCC
>JAQFYG010003655.1:0-12201 GCA_034694325.1 Entomobrya corticalis | reverse complement strand
CACAATAAGCGGTGGTCGTAATAATCGTCGTCATGTAGGTACCTCTCCGCAATGGAGCAAAGTAGCTTTGAAGAGTGCAGCAGTAGTAACAGCATAAAAGATGCTCTTTGTTGTTACAATGTTTATAAAGGTACAAAAATGCAAAATAATGGGACGACGATGTGGAGAAGAAAATGCTACGGAATGGAGAACATCACAATAAAAGTGATATTACGTATTAAACTTAACAGCATGATGACCAACTACCTGCTGAACCCTACATCGACTTCATCTTCTTCTAAATTCCTCCTGAATAACTACTCACAAAAAACATTCTATGTGTATGAGTAAAGTAAACTCATAATACGAATTCAATAATGATTTACATTACATTAGATGAACAAACTGGGAATGCGATCATGTAAAACCATCACATAATCGGTAGACACAATGGGTAAGTGCAACCGATATATCTACCGAAAAGGTTCTACCATCCTTCCTAGAGAGGAACCCTAATGTATCCAAAGGGTATTCAGGAAAAGGGATGATCGTTAAACTGGTAAGTTTAGGTAATCAAAGTGTTTCTTTCAATTGTACAATGTACTGTGTAACACGTTCAGCATACCTAGATGAGAGGGTGCAGGGCCCAGAGAGTAAGGGAATGAAGATGAAAGAATTAGTAAAAATATATGCACAATTCGACGAAGATGTTTCTCCTTTGTTTATGTAAGATGCTGTTTTACGTTTGCCTTAATCGAAAGACTACAAATATATCCTTCCTTTTGATTAGACGAGCATCATCAATGTCAAATTTATTTGCACTTAGAATCACAATTGGTGACAAACAAATATTCATATTAATGGTTGTTAACTACACTGCAATGTTTCCGCTGATCTTTATCCTTCCACAAATCTACTGTGAAATTGAACGAAAACAGTATGTACTAATTAAACTTGAAATGTTATAAGTGCCTCCTTAAGCTGAGAGCAAACTTCATTTTTTTACGTATTCCTATAGTCCTCCTCAGCGCAAAGTAATATTATGTGAAATATTTGTGTGCCCAATAACCGTGCACTTGTTTCGACAATGACAACTTCCGTATTTTAATGCTAGGCGTGGAACAGAAAAAAATCGTTTACTCTACACTTGAATAAGAAGCAAGGCCCTTTTTTGTGTCATTTTTGTTATTGTGCTAATCATCGAAATGCATTCCACAATTATATCGTTTGTCAATCATATAATATTGCACTGGTTTAAAAAATACGATGTGTTAGTATGAGGGGGTCACTCACAAATAAAAAAATTGAGGGGCATCACTTATTTTACTTTCATTACATGGTCAAGCCAGAGAGGCACATTACTACTGCTTATTACAATCTTTAAGTAATATGGCTGTAATAATGTGAGCATAAAAAGGGGTGCCTCCTCACATATCAGTCAAATTTATGAGCTGATTAATATATCACAACGCGTCAAATGAAGTGCCTTCTAAAACACTGTCAATTATTCATATACAACAGTCAAGTATAGTCTTTAAGAAGAATATAAACCTGTGCCTATTTTTTAACAATCTTAATACGTATGTAACTGTATCATCATAACAATAACTTCCTAGCTATGTGCGTACACCAACAAACAGCAGTGTGTTAGGAATTTCGCCTTGAATTTCGGTACTAATAAAAAGCTTATTAGATTGTAGCCTTCCTCCAAATTTAATTTTTGTTCACAATTACTTGTTCCATCTTGACGAGGAGACAATGAAATTGATTGTTTGTAGCTATACGATATAAGGATATTAGGCTCATAAGCGTCTTTGATTTGAAGCTTGTACAACAGCACAACACCAACACAGCTTCTTTTTTAGCACCTGTTCTCTAGATGTCTTTATCAGCAGACAATAATTTGCTGCTGAGAATGCTTCGCACACGACAAGTGTAATTATGTTTAAGACTCGAATGCATGCAGTTATGGTGCATTGCAGAGAGTGTTCAAAAGCATATTAGTAAGCTGTATATATTCAACTCTATATAATCCAACTTGAAGTGAAACATTCGTATTATTTCTCATTGTTTAACCTCTATTTTTTGTTTCCTAATAATTACAGAAACGCTCTGCCATGCTTTGTTACAAATTACATTAGACCAGGGGAGATTCTTCGTTTCATTTAGCAAGACACATAATGGACTCTCTATTATACCACAAGGATCATCATCGAATTCATAATCCTTTGTAGAGCAGCTTTTGGTGCAGGGAAACGGTAAAGCACCAACAAACAAAATCAAGTCTATTATACTGCGATATCAGCAAGAAGCCATCACCACACTAATTGCTCTTGGCTTCCTTTCGACACGATTAATTCATTTGTAATTTTTAGTATTTTTGTTGACTGACTGACTGATGATGATCACGACACGATCCTGATGATGATGAAGATTTCAAGGCTTTGAGATGAACAGCAATGTACGTAATGAAATGAAATAATATTATGTATGTGACCTCTTGACTTGAGCAAATAGTGAAATATGGTTGGATCAGCATCGATGAATTTTATATTTGCCATATTGTGCATTGTATACTCTTATTGTTATTATGCTCCCCGTGTGCAATTTTTACTGCATGTCCATGTAATTAATCGGTGTTGCCTTCTTTTACCCAATTATCGAGATAGGATCTCAACGGATTAAAAATACTTGAAAGATAATGTACAATTCCTTTTGTAAAGGATATAGGGACACAAAATATTATAAACCAGATATAGATGGATAATAAATAGCCCTTTATCTTTTTGAGTGAATCATGAACAAAGGTAATTATAACATTAGCATTGTTGATTTTCTTTTTTTAATAAATGTGTTAAATAATCTGCTGTAGTCTAAATGCCACGGTTGCACCTCTATACCCCAGCGCGTCGTGTTAAAAAAGTGGCAAGTGTGAATATTTAAGTTTGCAACAATGTCAAATGTGACGCCTTTTTTTCAAGATGTAGATTGTTTCGTTTCTGTTTGACTGCAAAGAAATCATAATCATTCTTCTGATTGGTATGCTTACCTCACGCATGTAAAAGCCACAAAACGACATAATTTTCAATGAGCAAAAATACATAAAATGTGAATATGCACGTATTTATGCGATTGTATACTCTTAAATAATATTTATACTAAAAAGGATAATATTTGTGCATTTATAAGAGTCGGTGACATACATTTTTTACATTTTTCAGAAAACTATTATGCTTACTACCAAACACAATATGAATTCCTACACCACACAAAAACAAGCAGCAAAGTGGTGCTAATAGAATATTATACAACTGCAAATAATGTCAACAATAATTGTCCTTAGCCGTGGTTATAAAAATGAACAACAAAAGACATCATAGGACGATATACTCTTAGGAGACAAGGAGAATCTTAATGTTGAGCAGGTAAACGTATATAAGCAAACTTGCTATATCATCAAAAGAGCATAAAATCTAAAGAGTGTGCCATGTGCTCAGCTCAAAATCCGCAATACGAAATGTGTAACAGCAAAGCTATATCACGAATGAATATTGACTGCTCATTCGGAATTCACACAAGCTTTATTCGATTCACCACTTTTATCTGCGTGCTAGCTCCATGCAGTTTGTGGTCAAACAAAACACGGTATTTTGGTTTATGACTATTTAAATTCCAAATTGAGCAAAAGTACCATATAGTACAAGTGCAACATTGTTTTTTATTTAAAGTTTAGTTTAGTAGCACATCGTTAAAGTCAGTGTATGAAGGGCAAAGCCGTAATAGAAGAATGGAGAAAAAATATCGATAATAATTCTGTCATTGCCAAATGTTTCATTTTAAGCAATAATCTAAATACAAAACTGCACTATAAATCGTCTAAGCCATATTGCGTTTAGATTATATAAAGACTTCTTACGACGTTTCGTTTTCGTGCTCCGATGAGTACAGTATACATTGAGAAAATCAAAAAAATCAGCTCTCGCTTTCATATATGTCACCAGCGAACCACAAACGAAAATTGAAATGGTCCACTTATTGTTAGCTGCATAACAGTAACAATAACAATGACATTACCCATTATTTGGGCTTGAAAGCAATGTCTCAACAATGTGATCTTACATAATCATCGTAGTAATAACATTGCATCCCTCAAAAAATCTCAGTTTAAGTCACAGACAGAGGAAGATCCTCTCCTTCACATTCATATTTATCTTTCACACGACGACAAGTGAACTGATACATGTCCAAAAAGAGGCTTTAAAATATTTAACATAATCAGTCGTCGTTCCTTTTCGCTGAATTATGGTGTTTAAAAACCAAATTCGCACTGCATATAAAAGCTATTATCTATACGTGTGTACATTCGGCTTAGCTTCAAAATTGTGGTCATCACCACCATTATAAGAACATTAAGAAAAAACATTTTATCAAACTCAGGGGTATTTGATATTACGAAAAGTAGTCTTATATGAAGCAATGCAATAAATATAATTCTACAGAAGTGTTAAATGGTTCGTGGTTTCATTATAGTTATAATATGTCATTCAGTTTCGCCCATTATGCAGTAGCTCAAATGACATGTATAAACATTTTTCAATTTAATATCAAAATGCAACATCGATTTAAGAATAAAATATAAAAGTATGTGAAATGCATTGAGAAGAGTAGATGTTCTAGATTTTGTCATTCGCTTATAAGTAATATGATCATAAATCCGATCAAATAATTTTTATAAAATGTCCCACACCGGATTTACCTTTGTGATTGAAATATTTATATTTTCTTTCCCCAGTTTCATACACACCGACACTCAACAAATATGATAACTTATGGAAAGAAAGAATCGTCAAAGAATTTTTGATGATTATGAAGCTGATATTTGTCATTTTGTAGTTTATCAAACCAATAACAATTTATATAGGCAGATATTTTAATGTTTTATTATACCTAAATATTGTACATAATGTATTACTAAAAGTTACTGGAGCATAACAAAACTAAACTGTCGTCACAGAATGTAGTTTCAAAACATTTTGCAAGCCCAAAGTAGTATTTCATTACGACTGATATTTCAATGCTATGCCCAGCCAGGCTTACTGTCGTCGTCGACTGATCTACGTAAGAAAGGTTTAAATGAAAGGGAGATTTTAAAAACGCACTGTGTGATATATATCTACATGATTCCTCTTTCTTTCGAAGCTGAACTTCGTAAGTTTTTGGCCTTATGTAACAAAAAAATAAATACTATCATCTGCAACACTTGCTTTTTTAAAACATCTTAATACCTGCTGCACTGCGATTACTGTATACACACAGCACGTGGTGATCTCGGAGTACATGGTGCGTGTACTACAATGTGCGTTAGACCATACAAATACTTACATAAGCATAATAGAGCAAGTGCAAGGAGCCATGAATGTGCATAATTGAGTTGTGTAACACGATCTTTAATGGTTATATAGAGTAATGGTAGCAAAAGACTGTCTCTGTCGGATCATTTTTTGACTAGCTCTTGTTTTGACTTGACTTGGAGGCTGTAAGGTGTGCTAATCAGCAAGTCACAATGAGTCACAAACAACAACAATAACAACACAAACATAATCATCCCATTCATTGTCAGCAAAGAGCAGCCGTATAATTTACAGAAAAAATGTTGGCGTTCGTACCAGGGAGTACAGTGCATGAAACTACACACACAGACATATTAAAAGTGTAAGTCAACAGGTCGAATGTCAATGGTAAACCTGATAAAGATAATAAATTATGCAAGTATTTACCATTTGATAATGTAACAGGTAATGTGCGTACAGACACACACGTACGTATACAGTGCACGCACACAAATAAAAAAACTGCAAAGTGCGAAGTAAATAGAGCAAATTTCTGTTATTTGGTAAACATTGAAGATCACATTTTATTGCTCTTGTGCTCAGAATACAATTATTAAGGTTATATTTTTTTGTTTGTTGATCTCCAAGTGAGTACCGACATTGGCCCTGCAGCAGCAGTAGCATTGGCCCTTACTTAAAAGTTGCGCATTGTTAAGCAAAATTCAATTACATTTTTAAGGTGAAAAAATCGTCAAGAAAATTAGAGCAAAAAATCTTTGTAAAAATTGTAAGGAAAGTGAATCGAATAGACTGTCATTGTAGTGTAATGAAAACATGATTGAGCTTGAGACAGAAACAGAGAGGAAAAAAAGAAACACGACGACGGTAGACAAGACAAGAGCAAGACCACACGGGTGCGTTGTTTCTATTGCCATCAACGAAACCGCGTGGTACAACAATAAAAATTACTAGGATCAGCACAACAATGCCGTTGAGAAGAAAACCACAAAATGCAAATAGTCTCCATTCATGTCATCATTTGTCTTTGTAAAAATTTACTATGCATAGTTATAGTTGCTCATAGATGTACATCATATAAGATAATAAATGCCTATATAATATGTAGATCGTTCATGCAGAGCAATTCCTTGAAGACACATCATCAGCTCTTCCCTCTCTCACAACATGTTAGTTTAACAATAAAAACTAGCTCATCATCTGTCGTCGTTCAATTTACGATGACAAGTACTGCGACGTAAAAGCATGCATGTTTACTATAAACTTGCTCATTTTCATTGTTGAACTGATTTTTCCGCTGTTGCTGATTCATGTGTTAGCTGGAAAATAGCTACATGCATGCGTCGTTGTGTATGTACATACATAAAAAACAATAATAATATGCCATCAAAAGTTAGATCAGTACAAGCAAGGCAGCGGTTGCAGTTTTAAAAAAACGTAGATAATATTATATTATCTTTGTTGCTTTTCATTGTACTCAGTTTGGTTTCTTTCTCACAGCAAGATTCATTTTCATTCAGAGCATCTCTCTTCTCATTTCACTTGGAGCATCGTTCTGCTCCGCTTTGTAGTTTACATTCACACACACCAAAAGCAACAAATAAAGAACGGCACAGAGCACAGCGCATCACGTTTATCTAACTGAAATAATAACAATAATGTTATATAGCAGCAGTAGTAAAGCAACAATGGAGGCATAGTTTAGGATACCATGTCGGTATCAACATGTTCCACATTGACTGCTCAGACAGACACAGAATTTCGTAGGAGAGTAAGAAGAGTAACTGAAGCGTTCACATAAATTTCGTATGCGTAAGTGTATCAGTCCATAAAAAAGTAAGGCAACCTTTCAATGTCGTGAGTGAGTAATACAATTACTTTTACAAGCATATGATGATGATATTTATCATTCCATGCATCCTTCTTTGACCATTATACCGCAGTTCTTAAACAGGTGCTACATAATAAGGTTATATAATAAGCTTTGTTATATAAGAAAACTGTGCGTTGTTGCTACAATTTCATTCATTTAAAAATGCAAACTGTATCATCCCTTGTCAGTTTTCAGCACAATACAGATTTTTTACAAAAAAAAACTTGGTTATATAATAACATGAATAACTCCTGTAACTAGAGTCGGACGTAGAAATATATTTTCAACAGCAATAATCCACATCTCAACACCATTTTTTACTTCGTATAATATATAGCCTAAAGCACTGGTAAATAATAACCTTGCTGTTATATTACGCGAGTATATGCTTATGGCTATAAACATTAAGCACGTTTTATGCTGTCTGATTTTGTGTGGCATAATATATGGTTAAAACGCAAACATCTAAAGTAGATTATATCATCGGTCAACTGAAAGGGAAAATGAAACCGTGATGATTATTTGCCATTATTATGTATCTACTCATATTTGTAGATCAATAACCACCATCATCACATGAAATGATGTGTAAAGAGCATAATAGATTAGATTATAATTCTAAATTCTAACACATAATAAACACTGTAACATGTTGTGTTTTTGCCGTTATTGTGAGTGAACACACTCAAATCTGTCTCAGGAACCCACAAAAATACATCCAGACTGAATATGCAAGACACAATCTTTATTGACATTAAATGTTGGTCAATGCAAAATTCACGAACTCTTTAAACTCATTCACAGAAACGACTTCTTTGCTTATAATCAATCAATATTTTTACATTATGTAGTAGTACATAAAAATGCAGATAAGTTTATATTAGTTTTTTTGTGCAAAACACAACGCATCCAACCTAATTTTGTTTTCAAGATTTACAACTTAATATGTCGACAATAAAAGTGTAACAAACTGGCTTCAAAATTGGCGGCTGCAATTATTTACGTAGAAAATTGTTACAAATCACGATTAAAAGAATGCAAACAACATATTAATTTTATGTTTGTTACTTAGTGTATTAAATTAACGGTCTTTGCTTTATAAGCAAATATGATTTTAAACGAACAACCAATTCGCAATTATGATTCACCATAAAAACACTCCCAGTTTGTGACATTATGCCGGCCGGGGGCTATAACGTAATTCACAAACTTTGAGTCATTAAATATTACTTTTATTTTTCTTTGCGCTACCTCGAAAATGAATGAAGGACAGGTATTATGTGTATCGTAATAATCAGTCATACATAACATATTATAGCTCTTCATTTTAAATTGTTATTGTCATATTTGGTTTTGTTTGCACAGACTATATAAAACAGAAATGGGAAACTTGTAAACGAAAAATTTTAACTTATATTTTTTTCTACCTCTAAAAGAAATTTAGACTCTTTTGTAAAGCAGTTTATCACCTCAATTAGTCACGACTCTATGTATGGCTTGGGTAAACACTGAATACAACAACTATTTGCAAAAAAAACCCATGGACAGGTTAATCTTTATTGGTATATTAAACGCCTATCTACCTTAAATTTTATATTCAGTAGCAAGAGACACAAAAGATTAATAGTGTGCAGTGCAGAATAATGGGCCATACATGAGCATTTAAGGAAAGAGTACATACCTATAAAGAATTTCTAATTTACTAACTAGTGTACACATTGTATATTAACAATACTGTGTGTACAAATAGTTAAATCATCTTCTACAACCTCAGATATTTTTTTCTACAAAAAAGTCCCACATTTCATGGATGAGCGGAAATGATTAGATCATATTTGCCAGTTTGTATTCAAACATTAGATACTTAAATGTCACATTCAATATATTTATCAGACCGAATGACATACGCCGTCGTGATGCCTTCCAAACGACAAGTTAAATTGTAATGATGACGATAATGGTCATTTCATTTTCAGTGGCAGTGGAGCATTTGTAAATGATATGATTTCAACCTCGGCCTAAGAAACTAATCTCAAAACTAACCTGAGCATTTATTTGGAGCTTCATGCTTGCATGGTTGGAAGAAACCCTGACACAGATGATCCACGTTGCGAGGAAATTACTGCCACTACTACTGAATAAAGTAAATTATTATTTGTTATAGTACATCTTTTCCATCATTCAAGTCACCATCATCGTCAACATTATAGCCCAATTTCACTATCTGTGTAATATACACCAGTTGACTTTAAAAAAGCAAACATCATTTGACAAAAGAAATGAGATTTTAATATCAGCAAGCAAAGTATAAAAATAAATCCCAGAGACCGTTTCAATGGCCTTGAACAATTTAGCTACCTTAAGTCACTGAAGCGAGTCAGTTAAAAAACGACTTATTACGTAGTGCTGCCACTATTATTTTAAATGCCAAGCCGAGAATTATTACTTCAATTGCGGTACAACTCTTAAACTGACCCAGCTTGTTTCTGACCCACTCGTTTGCTCTGAAATAATAACATATTTAATAGATTTCAATTTCGAAGGTGTGCACCAAAGCAGACAACTTCTCTGTAATGTAATTGTAATCATCATCAGCCAGCAAAAGTATAATAATAAAACTACTTACGCACAAGACACATTTTATTATTACATGATTATGATGATTACATGTATTATATTATATCACCTCTCGGTTATTGAAACCGGATAAAAAATTTAATCAACAAAAGTCATTCAGTCTCAGTTTGACTGTATTTGCTTACCCCATATCCATAAAAAGTTCATGCATATATATTTCAAGGTGCATCGTTAGTAACCTGCTCTAATGACTTCAGCCTATAAGCATTAAAACGTCCAATAAAACAAGCAAAGTCAATGTTAGCCAGAAACAAAAAATTAGCCTTTCGACATATCTAAGCAGAGTTTATCCCAGAGTGCGACCCTCGTCTAAATGATATCACTAGCTCGTAAGAAGTCGCTATAATTACTATTGTCCTCCTAATATATTATTTTGTTACGCTATTATAATCATGAGGATCAGCAAATATAAGTGCTGATACCATCTCTGTTAAAATGCTTTTTGCCTTGATTTTAGGGTCCTTATACATGTTCATTTGTTTAACTGCATTTTTAATAAGATAATAACAATAATACACGGATGCACAATTCGTTATTAAATGTATTTTTATATATGTATTATATAAACTTGCACTAGAATCTAAAAGTGCAGTGTGAACGTGAACTGAATCTAGTCTACTGTGTTTGTAACATTTCAACTGATTTTACACTACCATATTATAGTTCATAGGTATATGAATTAGCCAGCCCTAAATAAGGAATCCCCAAGTCATGTCATGCAAAGACCATTTTATTGCGCCCGCGTGTTGTCGTTATGTTTCGAGCGTGTTAAGTGTAACTATTAACATTAGCAATGAAATGGCATTAACAAGCCCAGATTTTTTGAGAAGTTAAGATTATCATCTAAAGTAACAAGTGTTATTATTATTATGACATTCGCGCCATAATTTAGTAGAGCATATTTTTAAAGGTAAAGGTGCTTTGATACTTACATAATAATATGCCTAGCTATATACATTAATGGTAGCCAAAAACATGTACTCTCGCTTTTCAAATTTGAAACTAGTAAAAAATCTTGACTTGATGCTACCTAGTTAGTCAACAAGCCGTGTATATACAGATTTTTCTAATATTAGCTCGTTAACAATCTGAATTAACTTTAACATTGTTGATGACAGTGACAATTTTTATAGAGATTGTTAAATTATGTCAAATGTGCGTTTTTATTTCAAGGTTTAGGTTTTTAAGAAGAACGACCAACTACTGTCAAGCATAATAGTCGTCATAAAATGGGATAATATTACGAATGATTGAGGTTTAGTGAATCGGAATGATACAAAGTTAGTGACATGAATTATGCTGGCAGCATAGCCAATTACAGATTTGTGGTTATTTTGAAAAGTGTATAAATAGTTCTCATGATATCAAACTAAAACTCTTGAATGATTCAATGAAATAGACTTTTATATCGGTATGCATATATGGGTCCAGGCAAGTATGTATGGTAGTTTTGCACAATAAATTTGTACAAAACATGAAAATAATGGAATTTGAAAAGTTAAAAAATATACTATTGCACACTTACTCTTTCGTCTTCTCCCTTGACTTGCATCGTGATGTCCAGAAGTTTTTTATGTGATCCAATCGTGATTTAAACAAAATCTTTTTTAAATATGGCAAAATTCTTTGCGTGTTTTATCTTGATCTCAGATTAATAAATTCAAAATCATCAACAAAGTCAATGAAACCTAATATTATCGAATTCAATTCGAACACAAGCCAATAAGCCAATCTGAGAAATGATGCAACTTTCTTATTTGCCCTCAAAAAACTAAAAGTATAATAATCATTCAATCTTTTCTTATCTGTGTATAAAATATGTGTCACATTCAAATTATGAATTAGAAAAATGTGAAAGCTATTACACATTGTCTGCTAATTGTGGTAGTTTAATATGTCATATAAGTAATCTCGAACAATCAGCGAAAAAATGAAAGTTTTTGGTTAACATCACTTAACATTAACAAATATGTGTATTGCTCATTATTAATAATCAATAAAAATTATAATAATAGGTTGAAGACAAAATTTAAATAGAATATAGGTCCATGTTCTATTAATGGATGTGAATTATACCATTCAAAGCCATAAGTCATTGTGGCAAAATGGACCAAATTTTGGTATTATGAACTACACCACCAAACAATATCCATTTTCTAGGAACAAAGGTATTTCTTCATCACCAAACGCGGTGCAGTCGCCAAGAAAGAGCCGATTCATATTCAAATTATCGATGTAGTTATTAAGTACCGACTACCAAGAGGTACTTTATGATAATGGTGATTCAGTCCGTCCGGCCGTCCGGCCGTCTGCACGATAACTCGAGAACGCTTCATTCGATTTTGATGAAACTTGGTATGCAGG
>JAQFYG010003654.1:0-12208 GCA_034694325.1 Entomobrya corticalis | reverse complement strand
AATTTTCTAGTAAATAGTTAGTAGTAATGTTGAATGTAGTGCATTGCAATCAAAGTAGGTATACGGCTTTTTAGCATTATTACTACAGACTGTTGTTCAACAACGAATCAGCAGATGCTTGCAGGCAATGAAATTCGGATAAAAAGAGTCATTGATGCTTATACAAAGAAAAAAAAGAAGTCTTGCCTCAATACAAATACATATATACTTTTATAGGTAGGTAATCAAAATTGAAGAAAAAAATACGAATTGTATGTGTTGTGTATGCTGCAGTCAACATTGTTTGCCCGAAGAAGAATGAGAAATAATAGGAAAAAAAACTGTTTTTTTTCTTTTGTATTCTCTTCGAGAGTGGCATAAAGATGCTCGCATTCCTTTTTCTTTCGGCATGCCATAATATGTAGAATGAGATTTGAACTTGAATATTTATTTGCGTCTTTTTGCTTCTGGCTAAGAAAAAATGTGTTACATGTGATGTGATATTTTGTTGATTACATGAATCTTTGCATGAATCGTCTCGTGTCTCGCCTTCATCATCAACATGTTTTGTTGCTGGAATTACATTAGAAATTGTGACTTTGAAATTTGTTTCTTTAAACAGAAGAATTTTTTAACGTTTTTAAAAAGAAAACTCGGAAGAAGCTAGAAAGAGAGATAAATGGAGACAGAATAAAAAAGCCAAGAGGATGGATGATAGTTGTTGGTTTCTTACCCACAACAAATGAGTCAAGTGGGAGATGAACAACTTTTAACAAAGTAAACAATGCTTTTAAATTTTGTAAGAAAAGGGTTAATATAAATTGTACTTGAGAAGATGAAGTAAAGTGATATAGAGAACTTCTTTCTCTCTTCTCTGTTTAGACACGCAAGTGATTTAATACAGTACAACCACTACTTTAAGATCCAAGAAAACTCGACGCAACAACAGCAACAATGTTTAAATATACAAATGAATTTGCGTGATGGCTTGTGTAATTCATGACTCATGATGACAGTATTCTTGTTAACGAATGAAAAAGCTAGTAAATAGTGAATGGTTGTAGTAGTTGGTAGTTTGGTCATAGTAGCAAAATGTGCTGAAAAAATTAAAAAATATGCGCACCGCAGAAGAATGAAACAAAGACAAATGCAAAGAACTTTAGAACTCTCTTCAGTCTTAAAACCGGAAAAAATATGTACATCATTTTTTTCTTGCCCTGGTTCTCACACACAGCAGGTTTGTATTTTTTTTTCAAGTCCATCATCAACAACTTGAATGTATGTACATATATTAGAGGTAGGTAGGCACTTGTAGAAATGGAGAGTCTATCTATTACACTGGTCTAGAGTTGAGTGTCTAATCCCGTAAAACGGATTGTAATGTAGGTATATATGGATACACCAACTATAGCGCAAAATGTTTTTAAAAAACCATGTTTTGTGGCAGTGGTGACGACGGCAAACGCTGTATTTTTTTCATGAATGACCTGTAAATGTATTCATCCCCAGTAATATTTCTTCTTGCTGTGTTACAACACACTATTCACAAAAGAAGAAAGAATAATGAACACAAAAAAAGTCTTTCATTATCTGCAGCAATAACAACGACACTGCCTTGCCATCGCCACTGCCACCATTTTTCTACGAAAATGCTTCTGCAGCAACCAGCCACCACCACCACCACACGCTATACACACCCATCATGCAGTTTCAGAGATTCTCTCACAGACAGACAATGACATTGGTAATGCGGCAGTATATGGTATCTGGTATCATATGAATGAGGTCTCTACAAAAAAACTAAACCTTACGCCAACAACGAAAAAAATATATACTATAAAGTCTCGGCATTTATTTTTTTTCTTTCATTTCTAAACCATTTTTTTTCTTGTTTTTCCTCCTAGAATATAATCTGGTCTGTTTTTTGGTTGCAGGAATTCATCTGATATCTATTCCACGACAACGACATAATATGATTTTAGTTCAGTGATACCAAAACCATGCTGTACTGAATGATACACGTGGGTATGCTGCTGTACCATAAGTCTACATTTACTAGCATGATGAGAAATGATCATGAATCATGAGTGGTATGGGTATATGTATCAGTGTTTCTCTTTTTGCAATTGTCTTGGTCTCGTTTCGTTTAAGAAACACGGTGTGTTCTCTACACCAAAAAATATATAAAAAAACATGATAAGTAGGTAAGGTAGCTACAGAGACAGGAAGAAGGGCCTCAAGCATTGTTTTATTTTTTTTTGGAAGCATAGAAGCCTTGTACACAGTTTTTTGCCATTCATTCATCTCATTTCATTGCACGCAGGACGCAGACATCCAGGAAAACAAGTAAAACACACTGATTTTTTCTCGCTGCTTGTGGGTATCTCCATGATATTTTTTGTCTTTGTTGGTGTTGCTTTTCCTGCAAGTTTTACAAGATTGAAACAAAGCGGTAGTGCTAGAATCACTGATATAAAGAATAAAGTAATACGCTACAAAGCTTTCCAATTTTTCCCACTTTTTTTCGGGATATTTTGTTTGATTTTTATGGAAAAAGAGACCCAACGAGTACTACTGCAACGATTTGTTTTCTACTTTGCTTTCTTTATTCTTTCTCTCTTTTTTCTTTAGAAAAAATGTATTTCCTTTGCATTATGTACATGAAGTTTTTTTGGGTACTAGTTCACTTTCTCATCTGACTTGGTACTTGGTGGTAGTTTTGAACATACATGCAAGATTTTTTTTGCTCTTTTCAGTGCTAAAATGGGAAAGTGAAATATTTCGAAAATATTTCTTCAACCTCGATGTGTACATAATGTACATGGTTCTCCCTACCTGCCACCACCACCACCAAACAAACCACGTCCGTTTTACTTTCCAGTTCCTTCAAAAATCTAAACAGAGTATGCTGTATGCATATGATGATCGTCATGGCAATGTTGAATGATTTTTCCTTCTATTTTGGGTTTTTCATTCCCTCTAAAAAATTTGTTACAAGATATAAGCTTTGATGGATGATGGTGCAACTTTTTATTCACAAATCTACCATCACCACCACCATCACTACTTGTGTAATACTGACTGCAAGACTACGATTACTACACAATCATAGTTTTTGTGGGAAATAGACAGTATGTGTGCCTACTTTAGAAATAGGGGCTGTTACGTATGCCGGTACCCGGTACAATTCTTCATATTATTTCCCCATGTGTTCAGTTCCCGGTGCAAGTAAAAATGCAGCGATCAAAAAGCATCACTTTTCAGTTTTTTTCTCTGGAATTGCAGGAAAAAAATTGTAGTATATGTACACGTTATCGTTTTCCCTGAAGCTTTTTTTTGTCCCTGGACTGGGTAAGAAGTAAAATGTTGTATGATTTTCACGTATGATGTGTGCAAGAGTGAGACCTCTAGACGATGTAAATGTTGAGTAAAAGTAAAGGCAGAGGGTAGATGAAGAAGGGAGAAAGGAAGAGAAAAAAAGGATCGAGAAACCTTTCAAAAAAACCTTACATCATCATGATCATCATCATCACCACACCATCATGTCCTTTTCTTTCTCCGTCTATTTTTTTTTTCTTTTTCCTGTTTTTCAAAGTAACTGTCTACTGGTCGTTTTTTTGCTGTAATAGTTGTTTGTAGGGTTTAGACTGTTAAAAGTTGGGGCTTTTTTGGTTGTTCTCTTTAATTCCGTTTTTGGCTTCAACAAATTTTCTTGAGCAAGACTTTTACACTAGCATTTATTTGTATAATAACGGTTACAACAACGGGATTTTTTTTGGTGGCTGCTTGGTAGCGATGCAATGCAGAGGGAAAAATAAAAAATAAAGAGTGGCACTTTCCAAAAAAAGGAAAGAAGAAAAAAAGTAGTTACTACTTACATCTCAGGAGAAAACTAAGGGAAATGCACAAGCACACACCACCATCACCACACACGCATGCATGCAGTCATGTAATTTTACAAGGACAACATAAAAGTGAAGAATAACGTGCGTTGTGATGGACATGAAGGATTTTTTTTCGTGGTTGGGTTTCTTCTTTTAACTTTTTTCTTCTTATTCTGCTTGAAATAAAAAATCAACTAGAGTTAAAAAAATTTCTTCATGGTTTCTTTCCTTTTTAAAAATGGTTCTTCGTGTTTCTCTTTGAAAAAATATAAATTTCCGAGCCAGAGTCTGGAACTCTGGAGTCAAGAGCATTAGGAAGAAAATGACTGGAATGTGAAAAAAAGGATCCTCATTCTGTGTGTTCTTTTATTTAAGTGGTATCAATAATGGCATGGCCGAGTATTATTATTATTATTATTTGTTGGTAGACAGAAACAACAACAGCAGCTCTAAGAACCGTGAGCTGCGAGAACTGACTGTTTTTTTCTAGTGACATGACAACCATGCAAACGCACACAATAACAAACGCAATCTACGCATGTAAGTAAATGGCCACTCTACTTATTGCTGCTGTTGATTTGGTGCGTGTGTGGTGTGAAAGTGAAAGCATGTATGTATGAAATAATAATAGTTATGTAATATAAAATTAAATGAATGAGAGTAAGAATGAGTGAGAGACAGACTCAAGCTCAACAAAGAATCACGTTCCATTATATTCCTGCCATGTTAATATCACCATGTTTTTCCATTGCCACTGGCTCTCTGATGATGATGGTGTGTGAGAATGAGTTTTTAGTCTGGAGACCATATCCTTCCTACTTTTGCCTGTAATAATACACTTAAGTACAATAATAAACAGTGTGCACTTATTGCTGCGGGAGATGATGTTGATGAGGTTTGCTTGAGTATAGGTTGGACTCTCAGGACTCTGTGGACAGGAGAATGGCTGCTTATATTTAAAAAAATGGAAAATAAAATGCGAAATAATATGCGTTATGTTTTTTGGTATATAACCGTAGAAAATCGGGAATGCAATGTTAATATTCCAGAGGGGGAGGAATGTTTTATTATTATTATGTATTATCATTAAGGTAAAAAAGTAAGCAGGTAGAGAAACGACCTTATATGGTATATATTTATTTATGCTAAAGGTGATTTTGGATATTAAGAATAATAAGGTTTCATTTTTTTCTCTTGGGATGAAAATATTTGTCTGCTGGCCACTAGTTTGTTATGTAATAAAAATATTTTCTTCAAGTAAAAGTGTACACCTACAACGAAGACGACGACGACCGTGTGTGTGGTGATGATGATGATCATGATTGCCATTGTGGCTATTGTGTTGTTGGTGTGTGCCCTTAATGAAATGCAGAACGTCATCAGGAAAAAAACGCTTTTTGTATTGTGTGCAATATATTATATATTATGTGCGTTTTATATGACATGATTATATTCAGGGAAAAAGTGGACGAGTCAAAATAAAAAAGAAGGGCGATATAATATATTTTTATATGAATGACCGTTCAAGTCGGGTTAAGAGTTTAGCAGGGAATATAAGAAGTTTTGTTGGTTTTTTATATACAAAGCTATATTACTACTACTACATTGTATGAAATAAATGGGTAGTAGTAGGAGTGTAATGCAAGTTAAGTAATGATAATAGAACGGAGCAAGTATAGTGGTTTGGGTTTGTTGTTGCTTGCATTGCAGTCTGCAGAGCAGAGTGCGTGTGCAAAGTGGACGAGATTCATTCCTTCATGTAAAATGCTGCATGTGGGTTCAGTGTTCAGTTCAGTTTGTTCACTATTCAGTCTTGAAAAGAGAGCAATTCTCCGGCTCTGTCTTGGGAGACGTGTGGAATGTGTTGAGGAGGAAAATGTGTGCGGAGTGCGGAGTAGAGTGGAGGTAATTCTATTTTTCTGCAGAGGAGATCCTTGAAGCTGGCTTAGTTGCATTGTGATTGTCGGGAGTGATGGTAGTAGTCTTTCTGAATGTGTGGTTGGTGGTGATGGCGAGAGAATGATGATGACGATGATGATCATTTGCAATGGCAATGATACTACCAGTGCCGCTATTGCTGGTTTTTTTTGGGGGATCGGGATCTTGGTTGTCGAAGATGGGAAAAAAGTATTGTGAATGTGCTAGAAGAGCATGATCATCATCGTCTTCGTCTTTTGAAAAAAGTAAACACACAGGTCTCCCTGCTTTTCCTTTCTCATATCTGCTGTCTTAGAAGTTAGAACAAGCTTCAAGTCTTCAAGAAGTAAATGGTAATGGTAATAATAACTGTAAGAAAAACTAGAGAAAAGAGCAAGAGAGCTTGAAAAAGACTCTAGCCAAGAAAACTTGATTAGATTACTTATTAAGTTGAAAGGGAGGGCGAGAGATAGGACGGCGACAACAAACAACAGTTTCTCGTTTCCAATTCATATTAATATATAGTCATAGTCATCATTCATCATTCAATTTTAGAGAGAGAGAGAACACTCATTATTATTTCTACTTGTTTAAGAAGAAGAAGAGCAAGAACAACAATCAGCCAGAGCAAAAGCCTATCATCTTCTTCTTGTTCAATAATCCCTTTATTTGCTGTTTCCTCATCTTTTCCTCCCCGTTCATTTGTCTTGAGCTGGTTTGGTTTCGTGTTGCCAAAGATTTTTTTTGCCAATTGCCACATTCCATGAATATCAACACTTCTCCTCTCTCATCTCTTTTGGCACTTTTTGGCATAGGAACAACCAAGCATCAAGAAAAGCTACCAGAACCAACACACAAAGTTTGCACATATTATTGACAGAAAGGGAGAGAACTGAACAGAAGAAAATAGAAGAAGCAAACATTTTTTTAATTGAAGAGAGAGGCAGCTTCTTCAGGAATTGTGCAAGTGTGTGTTTGAGTTTTTGTGCTAATGTCAAAGCTTTTGTGTGTTTTATTCTCCTTTGAATGTGCGTAATGTTGACAATGACACGTTTGGTGTGAGCTGAAGGAAAAAAACTGTCATTCCTTTGTGATGGCGTTTTTTTGGCGTAACATCATAGCTGTCTTGTTGTTGCTATGTAGTATACTTGAGATTTTTAAAATTGGAAGTCTTGGAACTGGCCCCTTTTAACTTAATTATAATAAAGTAAATACCACGGTCTTATGTAAAACTTGAAAAAGGAATAAAATAGAGAGGGCAATGACAATAAAAGCATTTTAGCAATTATCGGCAATCTCTTCTGCCTGTATGCACACATTGCCAATGCCAATTTCACTGTGAATGTGAAGGAAACAAGATAAAGACTTGAAACAGCACTTTAAAAAACTAAACGTTTGGAAAAAACTAAAATAAAAGTTGAGAGTTGAGAATATTTGGTAAACATTTTATTTTTTTCTTAAATGATAAGAAAAGAAAGCAGATCAAATAGAGACAGCAACATGGCAGGCAAAAGAGGCGTCTTGATGATTACACATTCAGCTGCATGCAGAGACTAAGAGACTCTGTATTTTTTTTTTGAATTTTCTTTGTTGAAAATAATAAGATGTGAAGAAAGGGAGTAGATGCGAGTGCGAGGCGGCGGATGGATATGTAATAAAGGCTCTCCCACAGTTTTGTTTGTGAAACAGACTTTACATTTTTTGCACTTATTTTCTACTTGTCTTTAGATTTTTGTGTATCATCTTTAAAGAGAAAAAAGGCAGAAAAACAGAGACGAGAAAAGGAGAATAAGAAGAGAGAGATTTTTTTATAACTTAAGCAAATATTATGCATGCATTCATGCCTGCAACAACATGGATGGTTGGTTGGTGGAATGGAAAAGGGTTAAAAAGGGAAAATTACAGTAATTTCTCTTGATCTGCTTATACAATATAATAGGATGTCTTGTATTTATGCTTTTGCAATAATAAGCTTTTAAAACTCTGGAAAGTCGTAAAGTTAACAACACTTGCCAGTGCTAAAAAATATACTCTTCTCCTCCTCCTCCAGACCAGAACATTATCATCATGATCAACTCTTGAAACTTCTCATCTCTTCACTTTTTTTTCCGCTCGTCAACATTTTTATCTCTTTTTATTCTTTTGGCATATGTGTGTAAATTTCCAGAGAGACAAATAAAAAACTATCCAAGAAGAAGACAATAATAACAACAAGTAAGTATATATATCCACGTATCTGGATGAACAAGTTTAAGTGGTAGTTAAGTCATTTCATGCAATATACTTGTGTTCACTCAAATATAAACGAAACAAAAATAAAAATAAGTAAAAGAAGAGGAAAAGATCATTTTCATGATGTCTTATGAGTAGTTATGTTATGTAGTAGAGTAATTTTTACGACGATGATATCGGTTTGTTTGGTGATCATGTCATGAAGAAGTTGCAGTTATTGCATGAAAAAAGGGAAGGAGATGATCATTGAACAACAGACAGAGATAGAGATAGACCAAGACCACTCATCCTTTGAAAAAAAACTAATAGATAGATAGAAAGATATAAGATAAAAACGTTCTTTTTTTATTGATACATTCAGAACAGCATGATGATGATCAGTGGCATAGCGTGAATGCAAGGCATAAAAAGAGAAACAGACTGCTTGTCTTGTTGAAGTGATCCTGTCGCTTTATTATATTATGGCCAGCAAGATAAAGCCAAAGTTACAAAATAAAATAAAAAAGTATAAAAAAATATACAGATAGATAGTAAGTTCTATCTATATCTGTGTGACTGTATATTGTTGTTGGTAGGACGGAGAAGCATTGGATTCTCTTCATCTCCTCTCGTTTAACATCCAACCAGCAAAACTCACTATTGCTTCCCTCGACTTGAATGCAAAGTGTCGCAGTGTGCTTCACGAGGACGAGGAGGAAGCATGTGTGTGCAGTTTTTCTGGCTGCTATGAAGTTGTTTGGACGAATACCTACTCAAACAGTGTCTGTTCTGTAATAAAGCTTGCAAGAAACTTGAACAAAGAGCAAAAGAGGCTTGTTTTTTTAACAGCATAAAAATATTAGTTTGGATTGACTGCGTAAAGGAATAAAAGAGATAAAAAAACTGATACATAACCGATTGTTGTTTGGCAGTGGAGGAGTTATTGTGACTGTTTATTCCATTGTTATTATTATCGATATAATTTCTTATTGGTTTGATTTCCTTTATCCTTGATTTTGTAAAGAAATTTTAACGCAATAAAAATAAGATTGTGTAAAAAACTCATGAAAATAGACTCAAGTACATGTAGATGAATTGATGGCATTAACAGTTCCATGTTTTACCTATTGTTGTGCATGTGTCAGTGTGTGAAAAATAAAGGGGCAAAAAGGCATAGAAAGTACTTAAATTTAACGGACTGATTGTGTGAGTCATCATACGATTTGCCATTAGGATTGGCAATTGCCATTGTTGCTATCATCAGCATCATCACCACCATGACGATTTCCCCATATTCAAAGGAAGAAACCTGCAAAATTGCTACTTTTTATCCTGCGGCCACTCTAAAATATACTTCGAGTAGACATGGATGATAGGAAAAAAGGAGAATAGTAGTTTTGCAGCAGCAGTCAGTCGAAATATTCATTTTTATCTTCTTTCGGCTGCTCTTTCTCATCGTATGGTTTCATTTCCTGTCCTCTTTGTTCTCTCCAGCTTCGGAGTAGTTCTCTCTGTTCCTCTGGCATAAAATGTGAATACATGCTCTAAACTCTGAACAAAAACACGAACCAACCAACTAACAAAACTGTTTTTTAGCAGCAGAAACAAAAAAAAGCATTTACAGTTTGCTCTTGCTGCTTCTGGTAGATTCCGTCAAGTGATCCATTTTCGCCTGGAGTTATCTCAAAATCTGGAGTAAAATGGAAGACTACCCCTGTTGTGAACTGGCAGTTGAAGAAGAAGGAGAGTATCAAACACTATTTCTCTTCTTGTGACAAGTGTCCTCCTTCTCTGTACAGAATATAGTCTCCAGCATCACCAGAGGAGTCAAATAATATAAAAGACGAAGGAACAGTCTCAGCTCAGAACTGACTGGCAGACTGTGAGAGAGTGAAATTAATAATAATGGAACATTTGTCCTTGTTTTTCAAACATCATCTTGTTCAACCAAGTAACTAATGAAAATATCTTTTACTCAAGAAGTAATTGAAACGTTCAATTCTGCTAACACCAGTCTGGAGAGAAATTAGAAAAAAATTTAAGAGATTGAGGCAAAATTGTAACTAAAACAAAGTCTTTTGTCATGATGATTATAATGTAATTTTTTAACTTGTTAAAAGTAAATTCTGTTTCTAAAAATACGTTACTGTGTGACTGTTGGTATTTTGTCGTAATTATCATTATTGTTATTGGAGTAGTACCCAAAACAAGACAAAAGTTTATTGCTAAAAATTTTTGTCAAAAAACTTTTTGCTTCTGACTTTATAGCTGGAGCTAACACATTATATTCAAGAGCCAAAGTTTCAAGCCTTGAGAGTTTCTCAGACAAGCTCTTGCAGTTGTTCTTTCAAACTGACTTTTGCTTATGATTAAGGAAAATTGGCACAAGTGACGAAGACGACAGCTACGAAAAGAATTCTGCCATTTGTACAAAACAAAAATAAAATACTTGTAAACTCTCTCTCTCTCTTGTCATCTTGTAAATATATTATGTGGGTGTAGAAAAAAACATAAACAACAGCTCGTATACATGTAAGTGTGATGAACAAAGGGGAAAACGGAAGTGAGTCAAAAAGTAGGAGAAGCTTCCGTTTGAATATATCATGATGTTAACTATACGATTATTAATTGGCACCACGGCATAGTGATTTCGGTGAAATACTTAGTGTTACCTAATATCAGTGTTTTTTGAACACTTGTTTATGCAATTTCAAGTAAAAGTATTTTTTTGAAAAAATAAAATGTCTGACAAAGGTCGTGGTACAGTTGTGTCGACAGGGAGCGGTGGTACTACTGGTGTCGTTGCCGCTCCTTCATCATCATTGACGTCTTCTGGTGGTGCTACATCGTCTTCTAGCAGTGGCCCTCTTAATTCTGCTGCCAGCGGCGTAAAATACAGGTAAAAAATCTGATTGAAAATTGTGTTCTAGTTCTTTAACAATCTTGCTCACAGTGATACACATTTTCTTTCGTGTATACTGCTTATCTTTCATGCTTATTTACTTTTATACACGCTGTACTCAAACTCATAATAGATTACAAAAAATCCTTTTAAAACGCAATTCATTGAGAAAAAAACCGAATCGTAGTAAAAAAGCTATCTAGCTCTAGTATCTACCAATTTATCTTATTGAAGCAAAGAAAAAAAAACGGCAATCCATTTTATTTTCAATGATTCATCATCATCAGTTTAGTTGAGCACGATTGTGTTCAAGAGCTCTCAACCATGACTCTCAAGTCTATATCAAACCGCTAGTGTGTTTAATAGCGTAGGCGGTAGCTGAAATTGTATAAAAAAAGTTTTGGTGGTTTTGGTATAGTGTTGATGGTTAGTATAAAAAAGTTTGTGGTAAATTACACTACACAAATAGGAAAATAATACAGGGACAAATTCTCGCCTTAACTTTGATGATGAATTGTTTGGACTGTTAGTGGGCTGCTGCGTTGCCACTTATTTTGGACTGGAAAATAAAACTTTGTCTTCACACTTCTTCGTTTCAACTTTATCAGAACTTGGACACGTGCATTCCTTACAACAGTAACCATTATTATTTATCGCAACCGTTTTCTGTCATCTCTGGGATGAGAAAAGATTAAAAAAGATTTGTTTCTAACAGCCAGGCTTTAAAAACTTTTAAAAGTATTTAGGCATCACAGGCTTTTTCCAACAAAATTCAGTGACTCATCTTCATTTTTTACTAGCATGGCCTTGACGAAAAATTTTGCTAGTGTAATAATAACAATAACAATAATATTAGTTTTCAAGAGCAAAGAAAAATTGGTTAAATGAGATAACGAGAATAGGAACACGTTATTTAAAACCTTTATCACTTTCCATCAACCATTTTCATCCCTGATGCATCTGTAGGTCTTGCGTTCACTGTTCACCGCTCCACTCTACATTTTTCACCCTGTCTATTCGCATTTGTTAAGTAATAAGTTCTTCTCAAGTATCTTCTTGCCATGCTGCAATGACTTTTTGAACTGTACATTTTGGGGTTGATTTCACAAGAGAAAATGTTTAAATTGTTGCGTAAAAATAACGACAAGGAAGAACAGAATACTAACTAACTAGCAAGTATTTACAACACCACACAAACCACCACGCTTTACATACCATATCATCATGCATCAATAGCATTACATCTCATCATCATTCGTCGACATTGTACTCTTGGTACTACTCTTGTTTTCTCAGATAACCGTAGATTTCTGAG
>JAQFYG010003653.1:0-12209 GCA_034694325.1 Entomobrya corticalis | reverse complement strand
TATGGTGAGTGCGCAAAAATCCCAATGTGAGATTAGACGCCTGAGCTAATTTGAATATTCAAATTAGTTTCTACCACCGATACATACATACATTAACTGTAGTGCAATACCGTAATAGAGAGTTTCTCTCTTCATTTTAGATTTTTGACCGAAGAACTGTTTTAAGACATTTGAAAGCTTTGCAACTATAAATAAATTGATCTCAATCTCCGATTTAAACTGAAGGTTGAAAGCATGTTAATGTTGCTAAAGGAAAATCAAAGCAGCTAAAAATGTGAAAGTTGATAGTATTTATAGTGGTAAGCATAATGTATGTAATAATTTTTTACTTCATTTCTTAAAAACTATAGAGTAATTGAACAGAATAAATTTAATTATATTCGAAATCAAGCATATTGAAAAGAACCGATACCGTTTTGTATCCTAATTCCTCATTAATTGAGAGCTAGGGTGGGTTTGAAGGGTGGTGTTGATTATTATTTGCATTTAGTTTACACACTAACTTGGTCTCGGCATTCTGAGATGGAGCAATGGAGAAATGTAAAAGTATAAAATCATTTGAAACGAAATAATTTAATAAATTACCTAACTTTCAGTTAAAACTTCAGATGAATTTAATTTCACATAAAGCAATGCAAAATATGCAGAAGTAAAACTTCAATATAATCTTTACGTGAACTTGGAAAATTTAATAACATCAAGATTAAAGGTTGATTGAATTGTTGTTATTACAAACTACTAATTACACATAAGAATATTAATATAGAAAATAGAATCAATTGAAAAGAAAGTATGTTTTAAAGCACTAATATTTCTTAATCTTTGGGGAAGTACATAATTTTTTGATAAAAAGGCTGAAGAAAAAAGATTTTTTTACCATTATTGATTTTTAAAAATCTTTACAGATTTTTATAGCATTCTATTATGGAACACATTACGCATACATAATGCTCAAAGTCTTGAAGATTATTTAGCAGTTTTAAATGGGCTTTAGCTTTTGATTGTTAGATGAACTTTTATTCCTGAATACTATGTACGGTTATTCAAATTACAAAATTCAATAAATGTGGTGATAATGGTATTATAAATTAACGCTTTTGTTTCTTACTGATACTGGCATTGAATCACATAACTGGTGGATTAATGTTTTTATTACAACATTACAAGAGCTGATCAAGTTGTCGGTTGGAAAATTATAAAAAAAACTAATGATTGACATGAGCGTTTAAAGTTCTTTAATTTTTAAAAATTCATCACTGCAAAATATTTTCCTTTGAACGATTGTGGAATTGTTTTGACTACTTGTCTGATGCCAGTTTTAATTCAAATTTATATTCTGTTTAGAATTTAGAAAAATCGATGGGAAACGAACAGTGACAGAATGCTACATATACAATAGCAGAATGACAAAAAATCTGTAAGACCACGTTAAACTCTGATTGCCATATTTACGTTATAGGTTTCAGTAGATACGAAAGGAAAGAGCGCAAATACTTCGTTGTATCAAATTATAAATTCAATCAACTAGGCGATTTGCAGGTTTAAATAACTTTCCGTTTCCAATAAAGATACACTGAAAACAATGTCCACCAATTGTATATGTATTTATATTTTCCTATTTTGACCAACCCAACCTTTGAACCATTATTTAATATTATACTAAACATGAAAAAATGCTAATGACCTGTAATGATGTACAAAATGTGTTAATCAGTTAATACATGCGCTTATTGAACAATTAAACAAAAATGGAGAGAACAATAAATAAAACGTTAAATAAATATAGATTCTATCGAAAAACAAGAGAAGACACAAAAGAGATGAAAATGGTGTGGTTGTATGTGGCTCTACTTCATAAATGAATAGAAATAGAATATTCATGAATGATTCCACGATGTTTGTTGTGTATTTTGTTACGGAATGCTCTGATTGTTTATACTTCTTTAAGCCGAGGGCGAGAAAGTCCAGTAGTCATATATTTTATTTTGCATCATTTAAGACTTACAAAATTTGACGAACACTTAAACTAAGCCTTAAAGATTAATAACCTGTTTGGAATGAGCTTCAGCTTTTGATTGTGAGATCAACTTTTATTCTGGGGAAGCTGAATGACAAAAAATTCTTTTAAAAGCCTGCTTTTAAACTGACTGGAGTGACAAAAATTGAGGTTTTAAAATTTTTTAAAATTTTGAAAGTATACCATTGCACAATATTTCTCTTTGAACGATTTTTATAGTTCAATAAATTTTTTAGCTGATGTATCAAGCACGTATCTGTTTTCAAAAGCGTTTATTGTTTTTGATTAGAATTTAGCAAAATTGCTGAGAAATGCCGGTGCTGAAAGTTCTCAGAGTAGTAAAAACTTTTAATGCTTCATTTTATCTGTTATTTCTGTTCTATCAACGATTAAGTCAAAGCAAACCAAATTTATTTGGAAACAATGGAATAGCACATAAAATTTCTTGAAATAAAAGCTTGGAGTTCAATCTAGTTTGCAAATAGTAGTGTCAACTAACTGTTACCTTAAAATAGAGATAAATATAAAACGTTGCCCTCAATCAACATCTTTTGATCTCTTTTAGATTTTGAAATTTTGAAAAAAGAAAACATGTCATTTTATTTGAAATGATAATTTACCCGTGTACGTGTAATCCGAGTAACTATGTAAGTTATGGGTTTGCTCGTCGTTGGCCATGACGTCCAGGAAGATATTAAAAACGTTTCATACAACTCTATGAAATACCAGAACAATAATTCAATAATACTACTCATCAATCCCAAAGAAGTACTAGACAATCAGTGGAAGAACTATTTTTTTTGCTTAAAAATACCTTACTCTATCCAATCTTCCAGCGACAGAGAAATAAAACAAATTTGTAAATTCCAATATTAGCATTCACAACTTTACTTACTAGCATTTAGAAATAAATACTAGATTATTTTTAAACTAAACGGAGAATAAAGGTAGCACTACAAAAAACATAAATGTATACATGCTATAAAAATTTTAAAAACCAATGCAAATATGAAATTATATTTGCATATTAATGAAAAAAATTGGATACAACGATTTCATTATGAGCAATTATTTTGAGATGTTTAACTTTTCTTACCTCAATTATCAAATGTTGGCTAATTTATTAGTATCGGACGAGGGCTTTTCAAAAATATACGGTATGTAGACTTTTTGGACTTTCTTCATGACATAAGGGGCCAAATTTACCGGAAGTGACGAAAAATGGTCACCGGCAATTTTCTAGAAAACGGTTTGAGAAGGGTTGATGAATTTTTTGTGGCGATTACAACTTTTTAGAAGCTCATTCTAGAAAAATATTTTTGAAATAAATTTTTTTTCTTGATTGATAAAAAAAATATCTTGCAACTTATTAGCATACATTTTTTAATAAAAGGGTTAGGACACTTTTGATATGCTTTGACATGCAACTTTTAGCTCGCATGCTTTAAAGACCACTTAATGTTCTATTCACTCATGAATTACACTTGCTCATATGTGTGTTATTCTGGCCGTCACGATTGACCAAACTCATGAAATTTTAAAATTTTCAGATAATTAAGTTTCAAAAAAATTTTACAGGCTGATAAAACAACTTAGATGCAAAAAAATGTGTCAATAGAAGCGTCAGAGCCTAGTCTACAAATACGAAGCAGTTTGTTTAAATCCATTAGAAATTAAGAACGTGGCTTATGAATGTTTCCACAAACTTTCGCTTTATCAAAAGTGCCCCGAAAATTCAAATGACCAAAGCTTTGGCCAGAATCCAAAATTTGAAAAAGTGCGTATGCAGGAATTTAATTAGCTTCTTTTTGACACCAAAATTTTGAAATTTAAATGAAAGCGATTTTTTTTGGAAGCCAAAGAGTCGATACAGATTGGGATTTTTAAGCTTTCAAAATCATGAGAGTCAATTTAAACTCAATATTTCACTTTATTAGCGTATTTTGAAAAACTGTGAGGTAAATAAACACTATATTTTTATCTTTTGAATATTTTCTTTTTATATAAACAGTTTAAATTGACTCATAAAATTTCGATTGCGAGGATTTTTATGGTCTTTTAATTCTGGAAAAGATATTTGTTAAAAATGATGTCTTTGAAAGGGTATCTGGAATGAACTGAGCATTTTATAGAGTTCATTCTGGTGGAATAAAGCTACAAGTCGTACAATGCTAAAGACAACGTTTGATTTTATATTTTAATATTTAAATGAACAGAAAGAACCCACAATAATTTTTTACATAAAGTGATTATTATATTCAAATATGCATCTTTTCCCGTTGGCATATTACATAAGAAAAGAGAAGTTGGTTTTTGGAAATTTTTCATTTGAAATGCTTCATTGCATAAAAATTTCTGCTGAGTAATTTTCTATCCAATGAAAAGTTTAACAGCTTATTTGCGTTGGTGAGATCTAAATAGGTCATGGAAAAGAACGTAAGGAGATTCAAAATAGATGATGTGAAGAAAAGGTGCTGAAAACAACTGCCAAGGCTATATAAATTAATAAAAGGAAGGAAAAGATTTTAAGGCTCTAGTAACTATCTGCAAATTAATTTATTTGTAATATTTGGATTAACTTTAGCACCAAGATATCTGATCGTGCTTACAGTTTTTAAGTAAACCGGAAAGTAAGAAAATTAAATAACTTGGAACGCCAACAGCTTAAAAAATCGGAATTTCAGGAAATGCATAAAAGATATATATTACTAATTATTTGGCCTTTATGCGAAAATTATAACATTTCATTTTATTTAATTCATGTATTTATTATCTGTACATATGTTTCTAATATTTGAATGGAATGAATATCAGGTACTGTTTATGTAATATGCAATAATAAACTTACCAGGGATGCTCCCGGAGTGGGAGTGCCAAATTGAAAATTCTTTGGTTGCACTGGATTATTTAAATCTTTTGTATTCGATTGGTGTACAAATATTGCTGTTCAAATGATATCTTGATATCATAGCGAGATATCAAAGTCAGCGCATCAAGCAAAAACGATCCATTTGAAAGCACGCAGATATTCCATGCGCCTCTCACTTTCGCCTTTTCAGCAGACTTTTTTTCAGCTAAAGCACAGAGTATAGTTATGTTCATTCACTTATCTATTCACAAAAGTATTCCATTGATGATAAATCAAAACAGTGAAGCTCAAGCAAGTCGCTGATAGACACAAATAAACTTGCCAGGTACAAGTAGAATTACGCTTACTCAACTGTATTATGTGCTCTAGCTGAAAAAACTCTGTAGAAAGGCAAAAATGAGAGGCGCGAGGACTTTTAGCGTGCCTTCAAATAGAGCGATTTTGCTTGATGCGCTGACTTTGATCGCTCTTTATGATATCAAGATATCATTTGAACAGCAATATTTTTACACCATTCGATTTCAAAAGATTCAAATAATCCAGTGTGACCAAAGAATTTTCAATTTGGCACTCCCACTCCAGGAGCATCCCTGGTTAGTCTAAAATCACAAAGTAAAAAAGTAAAATCATGAAAAAGTAAAATTCGGGTATTATTTTTCCAAAGATTACTTTTTATAGAAATTGGCAATCAAACTCAGCATCTTTAGTATTTATTCAATCTAGATATTTTTTAGAGTGGTTTTGTGATGAAGACGTCACATCCTCAAAAATATTTTATTTATATTTTAACGACCTTTGCGTATTCTGTGTTAATGTAAATTATATTGGCTTTTTATCATGTCGCAAACTTCCAGCATAACACTTACAAAACTATTGTAAAAGTATTTATCGTTGTGCGATGGAAATTTGCCAATTTTACTAATTAAACTATTTTATAAATTTTAAATATTGTGGACGCCAAAACAAGTATTTACTGCCCAAATATACCCGTGCAACCTAAAAGATAGATGTCAAGTCAGAGGATAAGATTGCATAAAATAATACAATAAATATAGGTAGTGTTTTTGCGACAACAGCAGGCCTGATCACATCACAATGATCAAAATTAATGGTTTCTTACGAATATGTGACATTTTATATACAAAGAGTAAGTAAATGAAGTTTGTTGGCCAAACTCTACAAAAAAATAATACAATGAAAATGAGATAGGCGACGGACATTTAAGAACGATTGCGTTCGAAACAACTAGCAATTCTGCTTGCCGTCCGCTTTATAATATCAAAAACATTACAAAATTAAGCTTTCTGTTTATGCCTATCAAATAAAAAACATTAGTATTTTAACACCATTTAATGTTTTTCCCTAGACGTCGTAATTGCTTTAACTCCATGATAATTCGTTGTCACAAGTGATGGGGATTGACATATTGAAAGAAACATATTATGCTAATAGAGTATTTTTACAGTGATATAATTATGAATTAAGTAAAATAATCAATTATTGCATTACTGCGTCAACAGCATGGTAACTAAATTTGATGGAAAACCAAATAAATGAAATTGTTTTGAAATGAATTCTTGTATAAACGAAAAGATTAGGTTTATTCAGGTCATTGTAGTTGTGAAAAATACACCGGTCAGTTATTAGTAAGATCTCCACGCTGACGATAACCTTATCGCCAGATCGTGTGCCACGTTCCGCAGAACATTTATTTTAAACCAATATGCCCTGCAAGAAAATTCAAACTTCTTCAAACAAACATTTTTTGTTCTTCGCAAAAAAATTCAAAATAACAGTAACTCAAAAACTACGTATATATGATGATCACGGAAAACAAAATGGAACTTTAATTTGTTTTTGCTTTGGACGGATAAGTAGGTTATCAAGGTAATAACATGCTTGATTGATTGATTCCACCCGGTTTTGATTCTCGCGTATACTATTAGTCAGAATTTTATTTTGCGGCTTTAAAGTTTTACAAAAATTTAAGAACTCTTAAACCATATGGTATAACTATAAAACATTATGAATACTAATATGTTGTAAAGATTTACAAAAGGTGTTATTCGGTGAATACGAGCGATTATTGAACAACTAAACAGAAAAAAATAGGACAGTAAAAAAAGTTATAGAAACATAGATTCTTTTAAAGAAAAAAAAGGAGAAGAAGTGGAAGTAAAATGAAGAAAAGGATGAGAACTTTATGTCTCCACTTCAGAAATGAACACCTATAGAAATTTTAAAACTGAATTTATACTTATCATTGTGTCTTTGTGGTCTTACGTATGCAATAACAATAACAGTTGTATATAGGAAAAAAAGTTTGGATCATCTGAGAGTTATAGATGAGTTTAAATAAATGGGTTTTCAATGTTTTTTTAAAAAACTTTAAAGTAGCAAGTTCTACAGTTTTATCTGGTGGTTGATTTGAAAAACAGACGTTTTGATAAAATATTTATTATTAAATAAGCTTGTCATATTATTTTGATTTTATAGATTAGAATGACATTTAAGTTTAAAATAATGTATCTCCAGCACACTTTCAACCTTCAAAGTAATCAATAATTTTCTGACGGCGTCTAAAACCTACATTTTCTTTCGCTGAACTGGTATTGGCGTTCTATTATATAATTAGCAAGGCCGTTCACAAAGTGCGTTTTTTGTATGCATGATTATGCGTTTTACTGCGGCAAAGTTCATGAAATTATGCGGTTTAATGCCGTCAGATATATCAAATAATGCGCTTTAATGCGATAAAATGCATAAATTTCACAAGCATATTTTAACCCTCTTTGCTCATAAACGTTTTATCTTTGACTCAACAATCGTAATAAGCTTTGAGACTAGCCCTGTATTCTGGCAAACAATGGCTGATTGTTTATACATAAAATATATATTTCTGCTAAATGCTTTTCTTTTTTTACGTCGGAATTTATTGCCTAGTATCAGGCTACACATGACTTCGATATCTTTTTATTTAACACTGTTTGTATTTATTTTAATTTTATTTTTCATCCGGATGGCTTTAATGACGTTTTTGCTCAAACCAATCTTTGCCTTTGGCAATTGACCAATGTCAATGACAATATGTAACTATATTGCACGTTTCATTAATCCTTTCCAATAAATAGGAACAAAAGATCCGTCAAATCTGTATAATGGAGTTTAATTGGGTATCTAACTATGGAGTAAATTACGAGGTTTTTTGTGTTAACTTATAAGCTGTATTAATTTGCTCTATCTGTAAAACACCATCTTTGATTCGATAACTAAATACAAAAAAGTTGCATATACATTTTAACAGCGTTGAGTTGTAATTATCATTTGATTTCACATTTTACATACATACGGTGCTCCTTTACATTGATGTACATATAATCTCTTTATAATTCAATTTAAATTGTCTATAACCGGAGTATAGAGAGTGATTATAAAACTCATCATCTCCAGCTTATATTTAATCTAAATATATGTTGAAAAGGAAAGTATACATCCTCAACAACATTTATTCATATTTCAACCGATTTTCTGTCTTTAGTACTCAGGAAAATTTATTTTGCATTTCATCATCTTTCATACAACCAGCGTGACATGAAAACAACGTTGAAAAAGTATTGTGCGTTGTGCGATGCCAATTATAGTAATTAAATGATTTTGAGATTTGTATACTAATGACGCCGAAATAAATATTTAGCGTTCAAATTGATATACTATGAAAACAAGGTGTGCTGTTGATGTTACAACGAGGATCACAGGTAACTACAAGATAAACAGATTTTTATATCTATTGTTACCATAAACATAACCACAATGATCAGTAGTCAGGATAAATATTTTGCCACGTTTATATAACATTCTTAAGTTCAATTAATGAAGCTCGGATATCAAATTTGAACAAAAGAGATTACCGAACGTTGGGATACAGATATATGATTAAGCAGAAATGATGCAATTAAAACTGGCCAATATTGTGCTCAGCTCATCGGTTTAAATAAATCAGTTTTATCTCGACTGTTACTTTTTCATTTATGAACAGGTAGAATTGAAAGTGCCAGAAAAAATGCGTATGCGTGTGAAAATCACGCAAAGGGCCGGAGATCATTTCTTTCTCTGTCATGATTCAATTTTTGTATGTTAAATATATAATTTATCTTTTATCAAAGAACCAGGTGACTTTGACCATACGACACACGTTCAGATTCATTAAAAAGCCATGCAGTTTTCATAAATAGAATTTCCTTTGGGTTCAGATGGAAATGCATGTGCTTCTCATTGCAGACTTCATAATCCTCTAAAAAGGATTTAAGGAGGACACTGCCGACAAAAAAGAAAAATGTTTGAATTGAGAGCAAAATGTGAGGGGAAATCCTCACCAATAATTAAATTTGTAAAGAATAGTAAGAAGATGAAAGAATTAAGAAGAATGTTTGCTTCTGTTTAAATGTTAATGTTCTGCTTTTCGGATATCTTGGCGACAAGTGTGCATTTTAAGTGATGACGTAAAATTCATGTTCCTCTGCGGTAAAAATCCATTTTAAATTTGTAATTCAATTACTCGGGTTTTTTGTTTTTCTGTTGTCATCTCTTCCAGCTGGATATACATTTAAATTTTAAAAAGGACAACGGTTTGTAGCCAAGCTCGTAAGACAAAACAGAGAATGGACGACTCATTTGTTTACTTTAACATTTTCTTGTCGCGTGCCTTTCACTTCGCAATTTCTCATATTCTTATTTATACAATAAGTGAAGAAAGTAAATGTAGTTCGCAGATGTTCATTAACTGAAACTTTGTAGAAATAAAAATTGTATCGATTTGGTCATAATTGTTACTATTAGACAAACTCAATTCTACTACCTACGATATGGAAATCCATACGAATATTCATTTCAATAAAAATTAAGACTGGACAATGAAACGTTTTATTAATCCAGGCGACTGCATGCTTTAAAACAGAAATAAATACCTATTAAATTAATGTTAGATTCAAATGGTAGACATTTACGACTATTTTTCGATTTACCTATAGTATTTGAGGCTAGTTTAATAACTAGATGTCTGCTGTAATTGTAAATGTTAGAAGCAATAGGGAAATGCGGAAGTAAAAGTAGCAATATGAAGCAGTTTTTAAAATTAAACTAATTTTAATTAGTACTTCAGTTGAATTTCATGAGACATAATGCATAATTTTTAAGTATAGCGCTTTAAATTAAGCTTCAAAAAACGTTACATGTTAGATAATCTGAATCGTTTGTTTATACATGCGCATGTATTCTGTGAATGACATAAGTAAATAAAGATATTTTAGTGAAAAATAATGAACCGAAATGTCAAACCACAAAAAAAGTAGTATTAAAATTCCAATATTATTTTTACAGGATTTTTGCCGACAGCTATTCGCAGAAGACACAGCACTGACTTAACACCATGGGAATTTCTGTGAAATTCCCTAAAACAATTAAAACAATAAAAATGCAGCAAGAAAATCAGTAGACCAGAACCATCGTCATTCTCATGCAAACTCTATATTCCATGAGTTTGCATGACAGGAAGACGTCATGGCCAACAACAATTAATGGAAAGTAAAATATAAATAAAATATATGAATAAAATATAAAAATCCATTGACGTAAATGTGCTATGACGCACATCCCATTATTGTTGTAAAATGATTACGTAATCTTTATAATATAATTGGAATTTATAAACATATTAATACCCAGAATTCAGACTGAAATCTTCAGTCGGGGTTTGGGTTCCTTCATTCAAGCAAATAAAATTATTATTTCTGATCTCAAAAACTGTCATTTATACATTACTATACAATATATTGATGCTCAAGTATTGCTGTTATGAGCTACTTATAACGTCATAACATATAAAAACATAGAAATCAATCAAATCAAATGAAAGAGAGACCCATCGTAAGGGAAAAATCTTTCTTGAGGCGGTATCTAATGTATTGTGTTAAACATTATCATGACATCACATATAGTATAGTATAGTATAGTAGTATATCAAATAAAAAAGAAAATGAAGTTCAAAGATCCAATATTTTAAAGTAACTTTAGGGAAAGTATTTTATTTTTGGCGACTGACCGTAATAAAAGCGATGTAGTTCTTTTGATGTAGCGATTTGTTTCCACTAGAAGATTTTTAAAACTCTTTAGAGAATTTTTAAAATTTTCTATTTTGGTACACAAACGCATGCATATTCATACTATAAACGAATGTTAATCAGTTTTGAAATACATAGCTTCAGGTTTCGATTCTGAAATGAGCTTTTATTCTGGGGAACATAAAAAAAACAAGCCATAAAGAACGAATTCTAATGGCCAGTGAAAATGTCCAAAATGTGTCAATCAGCGAATGCGTGCACATTGAATAACTAAACAATAAAAAATTGCATAAATAGATATTCTAATGAGGAAAGCGAAAGCAGAAAAGTGAAGGGAAAATGACTATAAGGATGAAAATGCTGCATATGTCTCCACTTCAGAAATGGTGAAAAAAGAATTTGGATCTACTGATATTAAAGGATCGTTTTTGTATATACTTGTTAAAAGGTAAAAGCATACATAAAACTGAAAGGGAAGAATGACGAGAAGTAAAGTGTTAAATAAAAATTTAAAAAGATATGTGTGCAATGAATTTAAGCTATGTTTAATGTATCCACTCATACTTAATATTTATGATTTGCCTGTTTTGAGGAGGCTAGTAGGTTGTATTTTTGAGAGCACCTGGCTATTTAATTGCAATGTCAAAAAATGATCTGTGGTTGTCATGAGACCTTGAAAACGTTTAATAAATTTTTAAACGGTGTCTTAATTCAGCAACAGTCTCCAATGTCTCATTCAATGTAAACTTTTAGTTGAAAAAATGTGGTGCCCTTTGAATAACTTTGACAGCCCATGTTGGCTCTCTGCCTGCTAAATCAGGGTCCAATCACTTGAACTTTCCTTGTAACATTCTTTAGCGCAATTTTTGATTAGGAATCTGAAAATCAAATCAAAATTTCAATTTTTGAACTTTGGTTTATATCCTTTCCTATTGCTTATGGAGTTACTCATAATTAAAATGTGAAGTGTATCCCATCATGTCTTTTATTTTATGTCAACTAACTATTGCAATCCACAATTGCTAAGTTGACAAACAAGCGCAAAGGAGCTTCACCGTTTTATTACTAAATCGTTCAAAAATGTATTTCGTTTTAATATTTAGTTCAATATTTCAATACTAGCTTTTCATGCCCGTCACAGTAATGACGGGTGCTAGTACTATGAGAAAAGCCGCCAGGCCTGCGGCCTGCGGCGAGGTCACTTTAA
>JAQFYG010003652.1:0-12210 GCA_034694325.1 Entomobrya corticalis | reverse complement strand
TACTGCCACAATGCTACCTCAGTAGGAGTAAATAGCGAGAAGATAGGATGCCAGTATTTAATTGTGGCAGTATGTAGAATTACTTTACTGAGGTAGCAATTTGGCAGCATGTAAATTGTGGCAGTATGAAGAGCCCCATACTGCCACAATGCTACCTCAGTAGGAATATGCAGCGAGAAAAAAAGGTGTCCTCCGACGAAATCAGCCAGCCAGGGAGACTCTTCTCTTATATTTAAGGATACAAGTCAAAAATTTCACCCATACGGAAAAGTTGAAACAATTTATGCAACAGCCGTTTCTATGTAAAATTACATGCGTTTGCGATATAATATCATGAAATCATAAATAACTACATTTTAAACCAAAAGCATCAATTTAAACATACATTTCCCATTTGAAACAAGAAATCTTTGGAAAGAAATCTCAAGCAATGGCTATAAGAAATTCCACTGTCGGAAACATAGCAAACCAAGAAAGTTTTCACGAGATTTTGGTTTTCTGCATAATCAATAGTTCATTGATCAATGAGCTGTTACTCGCTACATGAGTTGGTCCAGTTATTAAGCGTGTAGGGCTTTATAAGATTATGCATCGGTGACCCGTGTGTCACCGTTTCATAAAGCTTACACTGGTCTACCTACACATACGTATGTTAGAGAGCTGAAACTTAGGACATGGGGGTCATCGATGACGGGGAATTCGATGAGAATTACCTCGTAACCCTTTGACTTAATTGACCCAGGGGCATGGGGTCAACCTTATACAAACTTTAGTCTAGAGTAGAACGTAAAGTAGAACTTGGGGATTTTTGATGACAGAAAATTCAATGGAAATGGTTTCGTGACCAATTGACCTCACTTGACCCCTAGAGGTCAAACATATACAGATATCCGCTACAGAGCTAAAACTTGACTTCTAGTGGTTATCGGTTATGAAGATTTCAATGAAAATTGTCTTAATGACGGAGGTCTCAGTAACAAATTTGAACTGGTAATAAAGCTTTTCATTTGTGTGCAGCTCGTATTCATATTTATCTCTAGAAACTGACGGCTTTGAATTCTGACATATCCCTACACGCTTCTCTGAAACTTAACCGATTTTATTTATCCTGACGAAGCACACAATTTGACGAAATTTGGAGCATAGCAAAACCAAATACGTTACACCCGCTTACACATCCGAAAACCAAATATTCAAATTTGTCGTGGGCGGGTGTAACGTATTTGGATTTGCAATGCTCCCGAAGGGAAAATGTTCTTAAATTTGCATTGACAGGATAAACAACTAATAACTGGGCAACGCCATGTAGCTCTGGTCGGAAACAATGAACTATAGATAATGCAGAAAACCAAAGATTTCTTGTTTCAAATGGGAAATGAATGTTTAAATTGGTGTTTTTGGTTTAAAATATTGTTATTTATGATTTTACGATGCTATATCACAAACGCATGTAATTTTACATAGACTCGGCTGAAAATAAAGTTGAGTAAATTTTGGCAACTTTTCCATACGGGTAAAAAACTTGGCTTTGTGTAGAAATAGTAGAAAACCAAAAACCAAGTTTTCGGTTTCTTCTTCTAACTTCGCACGCACAGTAAATGCGTGTGAAATGGGGAAGCTTCTTTTGAGACAGGAGGTTTTTTTTGGAGAAGAGGAGAGGTGGTATATATGGAGAAAAAACGTGTACAATAGACTAGTACAAGATAAAAGCTAAATGCTTTTTTTGTTTATGGAGCCGTTCGTATAAAATGTTGCTGCTTTTTTAACGTAAAAGTAAAGTGCATTTGGAATGTTGGGTTTTAAAATAGATTTTGAAGGACAACGCAATGATTTTTAGTGGGTTTTTAAATAATTTTGCTGATTGGATGGAGTAGCGAATGGAGACGGACTGTGTGGATGGCACTTTAATTCAGAATTATGGTTGGACAATGTATTGGATGAATATTAAATGCATGCGAGACGCGATACGTCGGCGTCAAATGAATTTTAATTTGTTTTGGAACGTTCAAAACGTTTTAAATGTTGATGACGTCAATCGCTAGACGACTGGAGAGTGGCGCCAAAAAAATAAAAACGTATAATTACTAATTGCAGTCGTATTTTTAAAAATAATTTAAATATATTTTAATTTAAACACTTTTAAACTGATTAAACTTTTAATTGTACTTGTACTTACAAAAATTTACAAATACAGAGACCCGCGTTATGCTGCATAATTTAATGATTTAACTGTTAATTAACTTTAAATAAATTATTTATACAATTAATTTACATTTTTCTGTAATAGGTAAATAATTAGTAGCTACAGAGAATAGTTTAATTTTAATTGCATAGAAAATACACTGGAAGCATGATCACATATTATTTATAATTAAATATTAAAGTTAATCAGCAATATACTTTGGTAAATGGTAAAGGAAGAACGAACATTTAAATTTAATTATCAATTATCATTAGTACTTCCAAAAATTAGGGTCCTGCTGCAGGCGCCTCTGAAAACCCTGATACCATGTATTAGCAGCACCAACAGGTATACTGGTCCCATCCCCAAAACTCGTTGCAAAATTAACAAAATTAGTTAACATTTTTTGCGTGAATTCTTGAAATGGAGGCAACTTGGAGGGATCTACTGCAGGCACTGGGGTTGATTGGAGGATAGCGTCCATGGTTTCAATGGATATTCCTATTTGAGCGTTATGAAGAGAGGAGGTCATCGATAGTTGACCAAAGAATGCTGGATGAAGACCTCCGGGGCCGGCACCTCCTGGAGAGTTTATGTTGGTGTCAGTTTTCTTTAAATTTGATATTTTAAAGATGGCTGATGGTTTGTCATTGGAAATGTGCCCGAGAAGATGCCAGGCGACTTGGTTTTGGGGGTCGGGCCAGCTGAAGTAGATTTGACCTCCGAATCCTAAAAAAAATATAATTTAATATCCAAATTATTATTTAATAAAATACAATCAACATTTATAATTTTAATCATGAATTAATTTTAAAGTACTTTAGCTACTGACCTGGAGGAAAAGGCTCACTTCCGGTTAGAAACACAACGACATGATTGATCCCATCCGCCTCCGCAATGTCCGTTACAAATTTGAACTGGTCGATACGGTTAAAATTGGTCTGCACCTTTAGAAAAACAAGCCGGTAAACATATTTAATCAACAATTACTAACCCCAATCACTAATTATTTAAAGTTAAATCATAAATGGGATAACAATTAAAATAAATTCTTACAAGCCGGCCAGCCACGATAAGTCCAAACATTGCCATTATACTTGACTTTGACCATTTATTATCCTAAATCCTTAAAGATCTAATCAACTTCAACTTTAAGATAGTCTGAAAGACAACTGATAAGTTAATTACTTTATAATTAAAAATTAAATGTCTAAATATCAACTTGGAAGTTGAAGTTGAAGTTGTGTCTTTCTGGTTGTTCTTGTTTTGATTTTGTACAGCTGGCAGCATGGCAGAAGAAGCAGATGATGCGCTTGTTCATCTTTTTTGGTCCGCACCCCACAGCCCACACCCACGTATAGCCTGGCATCCTCACAAATAATTATGGGGCAATGTCAAACCAGTTTAGTTTTTAAATTTAAATATAGTTTATTTGTAGTGATTATAATTAATTAATTATTATGACAGTTTAAACATGCTCAACAGTTTATTTAAATAATTAATTATTTATTTAATTTAGTTGTCCCCAGAAGAAGATGACGGGGACGGCGTCACTTTTATAGAACCGTGATGAATTTTTTTTGTCCCTTTCCCTCCTTTCCCTCCATGACCAAAATGAATATGACCATGATGTCCGTGATCATGGTCATGTTTTTTGTGATGATCATGATGTCCGTGTTCGGAAGCATTCTCATCCTCCAATACCTTGACCTCTTCTAAGGCGGCAACTATTTGAGGAGGGAGGTAGGCTGGAGGCGGGATTCGACGTCCAAACTTGAGAAAGTTGATCACAATCCAGACGCCAAGGATGACATAAAGCAAATACAGGTAGTAATTACTCCAATAAAATGTTTGGCCAGATCGTAGGTCAAACGCTCTTTGGACTTCTTTATCTGTTCGAAAGAGTTGCATTATCAACCCGAGTGTTGCGAAAAGGAAGGAGAGGCAGGCGACAATAATCCAAAGTAGACTTATCAACCAAATTCTCTGTTATAAATAATTACTTTAAATTATTTTATTTTATTATTTTAAAATTATAATTTAAATTTTTAATTACTTTTATGTATCCAAAATAGTAAAGGCCCCCGCCAAAAATGGCTTGGAGGAGAAGGCAGGACATTAGACCTCTGTATATTGCCAGTAATGATGTCAAGAAGGCCTGAAAAAATTAAATAGTATTTAATTATTAAGTATAATTAAAAAGTTATTTAAATTGTTTAAGTAGTTACCGGTCTGGCATTGTTGGAGTCATCATAATATGGAAGGTCACGGAGAACGATGTTCTCGACAAAATCCTGGTAAGTGCTGAGAGCGGCGATTATGTGAAAAACTGACATAAACTATTTTTAAAAACGATCATTTTAACGGTCAAATCATAGTTATTATTTTTTAATTGCTAAGGTTTTAATAAACCATTTTACCATTTCCACGACGCTGAAGCACCTCATTGACATGTCGATATCAAGTCCGAATGGTTTGCAGGCGTTGCCCATTTTTATTTGGAGGGAAGATGGAGGGTGGGGGCGAATGAACGAAAATCCTGATTACTGTGACCTTTGACCGCTGCTAATCTCTGTGTTCAGCGATGGGTTATCTCTGATGACTTGTATGCATAACGAACACTTGTGGAAATAATTTTATTGGAAGTCGGAGAAGCAGTTAAAATAACTGATTTCGCAAAGAATATATTTAATTGTTCATTTAAAATTAAATTAAATTATTTATTTAAAAAAACTGAAGTGAAGAAATTACCACGACAAAATAATAAGTTAACAGAGAATAAAATAGTTTGCAAAATATTTTTTGGAGTGATCATTGGCGTTAGGAGGGATTGACGCCATATTTCAGACCTGGCTTTCCCTTGTGTGGTGGTGATGATGGTGATGATGACTATGAGGATGACTACGACGCGGTTCATCAGGCTCTGACGCTGTTGTCATTGACGCCACCACTGGAGGAGGTGGAGGGGGAGGAGCTGCTGGCGTCACCGTACGTCGATGAGAGTGTCGCGCATTAGAAGACTTTGCCCATTTCATGTAGGTGACCACTATCTGGACGCCAATGATAATGTAGAGAAGGTACAAATAAAATGTTGACCAGAACCACATCGAATTATAGTCTCCGATGACTTCAAAGATCAGGACACAAAATGGCAGAGTAAAGTTGACACAAGCAATTATAGTCCAAATCATGCAGATCGTCATATTTCTCTATTAGATTTAATCACAAACTAAAATTAATTAGTTATTAATTAAATATTTGAATATTATAGATTTGACCTTGACCTTTCGGTAGCCAAGAAAGTAGAGCAGGATCCCGAGTACTGCCTGAACGATAAGGAAAGCCATCAGGATAATTAGGAACATCATGATCATGAATAGAACAAACTGTTAAAGATAATTAAAATTATAATTAAAACTTTATTTTAAAAATTAATCAAAATTAAATCAAGTTTTTTTACCCCTTTGTTACTTGTCCTGTTTAATCGCATAATGGGATTGTAGACGTTGTGGGCCACGATGCAGTGGTAAACTCCAATCAACTGGGCAATAATTAAAAATAATAATTAAGTTTTTAATCACAATTAAATATTTATAAATTTTTTTTTACCATTTCCGCAACGCAAAAAGCTCTCATTCCTTCGTCGACATCGAATCCAAACGGTGCACAGACGTTGCCCATCGCGGTGAAGATTATATTTTGAACGGTACGATGCTTTATGCTATGCAAAATGAAAACGGTTTGTGTTTGGGGCACTGTGAGATCCTAGTTTAAATTGGATTTGATTACTACTTAATTTAATTTTAATTGTATTTAAATATGAATTTAAGAAATTGTCACGACAAAATGAAATTTAAATTTAGCAAAAATAAAGGCGTCAACATATTTATTGGTTGTACATAAAAAAATCGTTATTACATCTTTATTTATCTGGCGTTTAAAAAAATATTAATTGGGAAATCATAATTGGTTAACGGTGACGTTTTACAATTAAAATATTGATGACTGGCTGTTATCGAAGGTTGGAGATGGAGATGGGCCGGAGGGAAGGACGCCATCTTGTCTTAGCTTTCAGGCCTTTGACTCCTCTTCCTTTTCATGATGACCATGACGAGACTCATCCGGCTTTGAAGTTGAAGGTGCCGGGGCGGGGGCCGGGGCGACCGTGAATCGAGTAGCAATTCCAGTAGACCTTGCCCATTTCATGTAGCTGACCACAATCCAGACGCCCAAGATAAGGTAGAACAAGTAGAGCCAGTGAGGCGCCCAAAACCAAAACCAACTGTTCCTATTATGATCCCGGTCATCCTTGTCACGAAAGGCATGAAGCAGTAGTACCAGCAAAGGACAGGTAAAGTTGATACAAGCAATTATAATCCAGAAGAAGCAAATCGTCACATTTCTCTGCAAAAAATACACCAAATAGTTAATCAAGAATTAACTAATTTAAATTAAGTAATTAATTGTTTTTGTACGTTTTTGTATCCAAGAAAGAAGAGCAGGATCCCCATTATGGCTTGAATGATGAGTCCAACGAACAGAAGCAGTATAACTATGAAGACGATGTAGAAAAGGGGCTGAAAAAAAGTTACTTAATTTCATTTAAATGTTTAAAAATATCGACTAATAATTAAATTGTAAAAAGCAGTTGATTACCGCTATGGACCGTTCTTTAATTTTATTGGCGGCCTTCATTATATCCAGCATGGGGTCAATCATGTAATCAAAGGCTGTTCCAGCCACGACAATGTGATAAACGGCCATAAACTGTGGAACAAATAAAAATTCAATTAATTCTGACCATTTAGTTTTGAAAGTAATTAAAATATTTTCAATGATTTTTTATTAGAGTACCATTTCCACAATGCTGAAGAACTTCATTCCTTCGTCGATTGTGTAGCCAAACGGCTTGCACGCGTTTCCCATGATGGATGATTAGTTTTAACGGTTTTTTAGCGGCAGGGTCAGCAGTTGGTAGTTTTATAAAGAATGGAGTGCGAGGCTGGGGTGGTATAAGCGGTCTATTCAAAATACCGATGAGATGCAGACTAGGCTGAGGGCTGAGGCGGAATAAAATTAAATTGAAAAAATATTTAATTATTTTTAAAATTAATTATTTTGAAAAAGTAAACAAAAATAAATTGCTTGTTGAAATTACCACGACAAATTATTTTTTTCTAGTTCGTTGATAAGAATCCCCTTCAGGGTCGGGTCAACGAAACTTTGACGCCATTAGACACCATCTCCCACGTCATGTCATTTCCTCTCAAAGTTGATTTTCACGGGGCATTCTGAGAAATTTCAAATTGAAGCCATTAGTATTTCCGTTGGCGTCAAGGAGGAGGAGGAGGGAAAGAGGTCCATTTTGAGGATTTTGTTTGGACAGGGGACAGGTGTCTCCATCATAAGTTGAAGGGAAACTCTCTTTACGTTTATTTTTAAAATCATTAAATTATTTTGAATATGATTCCATTAAAGTTTTATTATAGATTCAGTTAAAAGAAATTAGAAGTAATGACCAGTTTAAAATGGGAGTCTTGCTGAAGTGCTGACGGATGAAAATCTTCAACATTTTATGATAGCGTAGGCGTCACAGTTGGCGTCAAAATAAGGATTAAATAACAAACTCTCATGCTCTCATCTCGCGTAAAATATTCTTTAAATACTTTATTTTAAACTAAAAATATCACTTGATTTTATTTAAATTTCCAATAAAAATAAATGTGACTGTGACGCCCACTACATTTTAAATCCTCAGAATCTTGACGACATTTCCCTTTCAATCTCCCTCGATTCCCCCGGCTGTGCAATTGACGCCACAACAGCAAGAGCAGGATCTGGAGGACCAGACGCCACCAAAGATTGACCAGCAGTTCCTGACGCCACCACCCACTTCCTGTAGCGGTACACCACATCGATGCCAATAGCATGGTAGAGCAGATACGTGTAGAATGGCGTCCAGAACGGAAACAGTCTCCGGTTGTAATGCCCATCCGCCAACCGCTTGTCCAAAAATAAATGCAAAAGCAATACCAAGAGTGGGAGGCTCAAGTTCAGACAGGCAATTATTATCCAAACCACGCAGATCTTCACATTTCTCTACAATTTAAGTAAACTATTCAATTAACTTTAAATATTTTAATTAAAATTAAATTCAGAAAGAATGTACCTTGAGAAATCCAAGTCGAGTGAGAAGAACCCCGATAATTATTTGGAAGAAAAGGGACACTATCAAGATGACGTAGAATATCAGCATGATGTTGAGAACCATCTAAATAGTCAAAAATATTTAAATATTTAAATGCTTTCAAAATTAATTATCTTGATAAGATGCCATTTCACCTCTGATCCGTGGCGTTCCTCGGGAGTCAACAGCCAAATTGGGCTGACGTAATCAGCATATGTAGTCATCATTACGATCATGTGGAACCACGCCATAAACTGAAGAAAATAATTAAATTTAATTTGAGACAAAATTAGCAAAAAATTAAAGATTTAATAGTAATTATTTGTTAATCCAACATTTTCAGCGACGACAAAAATCCTCATTCCTTCGTCGGCGGGACATCCGGGAGAAAACTTGTTTCCCATTTTGAAAAATTAAATTATTTTTATTTTCCGATGGAAATTTTTAAAGATTGTTGGAGCAAAATAATTATTAATTTCAAAATAAATTATAATAAAAATAATTGCTGATCGGTACATTACCACGACAAATGAAAAGCTAAGGACAGCAGTACAAAGCTACGTCACGCCCACGAACAAAATATTGACTTAAAATATTGATAGAAATTTAATTATTTTTCCAGCATTGATACATAATTAATTATTTGTTACATTTATTTTAATTAAATTGAATTAGGAAAGGAGCGGAATTAAGGATCAGCGGCAAGGGCCTAACTAAAGGCATCGTCCACGTTTCCCATTTTCCTGGCGTCATATTTTATTGGAGTTGGCGTCATGCGTGGGCGGATGTCGGAGGTTGGAAATCAGCGCAGCGGTCAAATGAGCGATATGATGATGACAAGTGGTAAAAAGATACTGGAGAGAAGGTTGACGAAAAATAAACTGAAAAAATGTCCTTCAATTATTTTTGAGAAGAATGGCGATGATCCCTGCAATTGGACAATTCACGATTTAAACAAAACCAAAATTTTCTTTCGATTCCATTTTGACCTCGACGTCGGCGTCCTCATCTTTTGATTGGTAATCAGCAAGTATTTTTGGGGAAAGAAAACGCTTTTCATCTCGTTGGCGTCAGCAGGAGGAGGTGGCGTCATGTTTCTGTGAGACAGAAACCGCCGTGATAAGTTGAAAGGGAACTCTCTGCAAATTTTAATTTTAGAAAATAGTGCAAATATTTTGAATATGATACAATTAACATTTTATTACTGAGGTAAATGGGTGAAACATGTTGTAGTTCTTCTTAAATTGAGACGCCATCACAGCGTCTGCACTCTGCAGTGCAGAGTACAGACGCTGCAGCCATATATTATGGTGAATTCAAACAGGCGGCTGGTAAACTTTTAAAAAACGGCGTCGATGTCCAACAAAAATATTTTTTGAAAGTTTTTTTTTTGCTATTTAACAGTTTGAAGCTATTTTAAAGGTTAATGAATTTTAAGAAAAAGTTAAATTCTAACGCAAATGCATTTTATTACATATTTGACGTAATTATTAATCTTATTTAAGTAATTGTACAAACCATTTAAATTGTTTTTTACATCTAAAATGCTTTTCAAAACTGTAAGCTATAAACTAAATTGTTCTGATAAAAAATATACATCCTTTTTATAAAGGATTTTAAGTTTTAAAGTTTAATTTAAATTTAGTTATGTTTTATGTTGACTTTTGATGTGTTTGAATGTCAAGGTAGGCCCTGAGAACTCCTTCAAGTAATGGCATAATGGCGTCTCTCGCTCCTGTGCTGCCACACTTTTTGAATTGGTCTGCGATACAAGATGTCATCTCATTCAGGTCCCTGTGAAAAAAAATTATAATATTTTGTTATCTTATCAATCCCTCTTAAATTCTGGCGTCATTGATTGTCATTGGCGTCTTTTCATTTTTTTCATAATAACAACTTATTTTGCATGTTTAAAAAAAGAATGACAAGTGAGAAGGCAAAGGAAATTACATTGAAAAAAACTAAACATTTTCAAGTGACATAACAAAAGAATATTTTTGGGGTAACTTGAGACTTAATAATTTTTTGTACTCGAATTTAATAATTTTCTTTCAGAAACAACGAAACAAGATGTTTTTGACAATTGAACAAGGTCATCTTCTTAAAATCTTAAATTCAAGCTTATATTTTGCGTGTGGCATTGCCAAGAAATGGGGATGTTTTTGCCAAAATTCAGTCGACCATATAACCAAACAAGATGAAGATGTCAGATGTCATTTCTCAAAAAAGACACGCAAACTCAATTTTACAAACCGGTTGGTTTCCAGATTTCCTGCAATTAAATCTTTAAAATCAAATAAGCTCCTTCCTTACCAATCTGGATGAGTTTTGATCAATTCAAAGCACAAAAGTGAGTCCTGACTCAAACGGTCAAAATTTTTGGGGTTCATACAATCCTTGCCGCCGTTATCCCAAAAAGCTGTTATTATAAAATAACAAACAATTTTATTAATAATTACATAATCTTTTAATTGATGATTTATTTAATTGTTTTTAAAAATTACTTTTAAAGATTCCACTCAAATCTGTCTGATTTCCTTGCCGAGATCCACAAAGACTCTCCAGACCCGCCAATTTAAAGTACTGTTCAAGCACCTGCTGCTTATTGAAACAGTTCTGAACCCTTTTAAAATTTTCCAATTCGCAAGTCTGAGATCCAATCTGTTCTAAAGAATTACAGGCCTGAATCATTTTGTTCAGGGCTTCATCCCTTTTCTCCGGCACTGCGTTTGGCACATCCATCAAAGTCACAAGATTCTCGACAATCGCAAGGGACAATGGGCTTTGTTCACAGGGCTTTATACCGGAAACGCCGTCTCTTAGCTTTATTTTTTTATAAAAGACAATTAAAATTTAAGATAAGATAAAGCACCTGATAAGCACCTTAAGGGCCTTAAGAACTTTATTATGTTAACTTACATCCGGTCTGGAAAGCGTACAAAACAGCATTGAATGCATGTACCCTTCCGCCTTTTCCACTAAAAGGTCCCATATCGTGGTGTGACGCCCAGAAGGTCTTCGATTTTGGAAAGCAGCTCCAGCTAACAGTTTACCAAGTGATTCTAGACCGCCTTCATTTTCATTTATTTTAGCTCCTCCCACATAATTATTTGTAGGATTTGCTTCAACAATTAAAAAACAATTGCACAAAAACACTATGAGGAACATCACTCCACAATTAAAATTATAACTAAAAATCATTTTTGACTGGTTGCTTCTATTAAAACTTGTAAATGTAAATGAATTCATAATATTAATTTATAATTAAATATAATATTTTCAAGCTATCAGTATTTTAAAACAATTGACGGTAAAACTATAAATAACAATGAGAGCGACATATAGGTAGATTGTGTGGGTTGATGAGTGGCACACGACTACAAACAATAAAAAAAACTTTTTCTTTTTTAAAAATAAAAATTCAAAATGAACGGTCGGTGAACAAAATATAAAATTATATAACAACTACATATTATAATTATTTATAACAATTCATATACAAGGGAAACTATATATTTTTATAGAGCTTTTAACCCGAGCACAAGTCAAAATAAAAATGACATAAAATATATAACAATCGTATTTAGAGGATATATAGCGTGGGAACTAAAATAAAATATATCACATTTAAATTCTTTTAATCTAAATAACTGCTAGATAGTTTCAGTTGATAATTCCTTATGTGCACTATATATTCCGTATAAATATATAACGGTTTATAACGGTTAATAGCTTATTTATAAAAAATAGTTTGTCTAAAGCACTAACTCTTATCTAAATTGAAGTCGACTTGTGTGCACTTAAAACCATTTAAACTTTTTCTTTTATCAATAATTTGAAA
>JAQFYG010003651.1:0-12224 GCA_034694325.1 Entomobrya corticalis | reverse complement strand
TTTGTATAGTATGAATAAATCACTTTTCCCTGTAAAATAACTCACTTTTCTAAAATTGATAATAAACGGATTTTAGAATAAAAAACTCAAATTTCAGGGAACAAAGATGGTTTATTCAGGGAATAAAAAAATATTCCCTAAAAATAATACTGTGTAAATAATGTTAATTTCAAAAATTAATAAAAAATATATTAAAATTATGTTTTAATCAGCAAATTCCAGGTGTATCACATCATATTTTTAAAAAATATATATTCCATTTCATTGCTAATTTTGCCTCAGGCCCTAAATGTCTAGGAGTTTTTCATGCTATGATATCATGAGACATTTAGAGTATTTACTTAATTACCTTGACGTAATATCACCAGTTAGCTTTTTCAATAAGAGCAATAGTTGTTCCATCATGCTAGACTGACTACTCTTTGATAATGCTAAAATATGTGCGTACAGTTAAATGCTGTTACTATTTTCTGGGAAAATATGATTCAAAATATGCATAAAAACAAGGCACTTATATACGCGCATGTGCAGAAACACGCTCGTGACATTAAAAAAGTCTGACCGGAACAATTCAATTAATTAATTATTAGTTATAATCATGCATAAAATGATTGATTGATGCGTTACAGTTTCAATAATAGACTATTTTGTTACTTATAGTGTTAAAAAATTAATGAAAATGTCAGGTATCCTGTTATTAAAATTTTTGATTGAAGTAAACCACAGTCATTTTTTACTGTACGGGTCAATATGCTGTATGACTGATGATGAATAGGGTTATTTCATACTTTTTTGTCCGCTTTTTGCAGAAAAAAATTTACTCCTGTCAATTATACTGATAACACGATAAAAACAGGGTTTTCAAAGAAAGTTAATTTATTTTCTTGTTTTCCTTTATCCAATGAGTAATGAACTGAATCTCAATAATTCGACCGTCATGCAACTTGACACAAAATAGAACACATCAATCAAGTGTTGACAGAATAACATTTCCGTTGTTTATCTCTAAAGGATGTACCTAAAAATGAGTAGCATAAAACAATTTAATTTTGTTTTTTCCTTGTTTTAACGCAATAATTATTCAAATACTTGAAAAATTTCTGGGAAATTGGATGAAACAAATAAACCCTTTTCAAAAACAAAGTACTTGAGTAAAATTTGTCATTCATATGCTGAGGGTAAAATAAGGTGATTTCTGGTTTACCAAGTAGTCGAAATCGAGATAAATCGGTAATTATAAAAACCTTTTGACGTCATTATAACGTACACAACTCAAGTCATATAAAAAGGATTCACAGATTATTACATTTTACAATTTGACTCCGTTACATCCATAAAATTTTAGTTGATATTTTAGTAAAAGAAAATTAATTTAAAACATTGGTTTCTATATTGTAGAGCACTAGATAGCTGGACGAGATTCCCAGAGGCTTTCGCAGTTTGCCTGGGACAATGATTCCAGTTCCCTAAATAGCGCTATACCATTGTATGGAACGACTTCACTTAGAAGTTGTGTTTCTTGGTATCGTGGTCAATATCGGGGGCTGGACTGCACAAGAAGTTATCCCGTTCTCTGTGAACTTGTTCATGGAATGTAATTGACTAATCTATGAATTTAAAAGTTACATCATAATTGTTTTCATCAAATAAATTTAATACAATTTAATAAAATCTGTCTTGCATCTTATTCAAAAAGTCTCTATAGTAACATGTGGTTTTGTTAGTCATAAATATGAGAAGGTCAGACCTTGAGATGCTACTTTTGCTGAGGCAAGTACCTGTTATTCTTCCAACATTGTGCCTGGTACTGTCGAGGCGATCTTCTAAAAAAAATTTCCCCGATTTTTCCATCGACATGCATTTCTTGCCATCAAAACCCTAAACGTCATACTTCTTAGTCAGCATATTTCACATAATATATCTTGCAATTTTCAAAACTATATTGCTTGGCTCTTACGTCAGCTATGCTGTTATAATTTTTAAAATGTACATATTTTAACTATCATCTACAGCCGCACTTTGATTCAAAACCTAAGCATAGGTAACTTGCAGTTTTGCTCTAAAAACCGCAGAATATATTACAGAAAATACGGTTCCAGAACCTCACCAGTAATCTATAGACTCGTGGGCGACAAGCCCCAGGGGCGGGATGGCTGTTTGGAGCCATGGTCGCATGCCTTTTTTTGCATTATAATAATCTGGAGTTATTGTGCAGGGCACATCAGTTGGTCAACGAAAGATACAAGTATCTCTTAGACGATAAGGTTAACTGACAAAACAATTATTTTCTAAGTTAATTATATCTTATTTTGGATATTTATTTAATTTTTCATTTAATTTTTGAAGGTGGTCACGGTCTGGTCCGCATCCAATTATTGTTATTGATGCGGCAATGTGACGTCAATCCTGGAGTTTCCGTGTAATAAGGAGAAAGCGATGCCAAGATATTTCAGGCGGTGCCGGTCGAAAATAGGGTGATTCCCAGGATGAATAATAGCCCATACTTTTTTTAGCCCCGCCCACCATTCGCCAGCAGCAGTCACCACAGCTACCACCGTCGTCACAATCAATCTACCTCCAAAAAATAAGTGATGGAATGATAATTAGTTATTTTAAATGCGTTTGAAAATTTGTTAGTGCCTTTACAATGTTATCAACATTAACCAAAAATTAATTAAAATTTTACTCATTTTTTATTGTTAAAATTATTACGAAGTTATTGTAAAAATATTGTATGAAAATTTAGTTTCAAAATTAAGTTTTTAAATTTTAAGTTGTTAAACCCGAGTTGTTAAAATTTTTAAACCCGAGTTTGTCATTACAATTGATATTTAATGTTGCATGAATTTGTTAGAAAATTTTATTGGAGCAATTTGTGATTTAATTTTAAAAAAATAAAATTTTGGAACTAGTTAATCATCAAAAATCATTTAAAATGAACATCGATCACCGTGATTGCGAGATTCTTTACAAATATTCGAAATTAATTCTGAAATATTTATAACTATTCAATTTAAAAACTATAATTCAGACCTGACGAAATGTTTATTGTGAAATATTTTTTCGTTTCAAAACCATCTCATAAAACTCAATGAAGTGTCTTTACGCAAAATACTCTATTGAATTTACATATGGTTTATATCTAAATAATTGCGTTAGTCTGAACAATTCCTTATATCTATCCAATTAACAAACACCTTATCAATTAGTGTGAATACTTACAATTTTTGTTGTTTCTCCTCAAGTTTTTAGTACCAACAATGCCTTATTTAAAACTATATTTAATTTGTACTTTAATTATCTATTAAGTTAACTACGTTATCTGTGTATCCAAAATACAAAAAGATTTTGCGCACATGTTCGACTGGAGAGAAAAGCCAGCAGTGGCAAGATCCTCCGATCACATCACAGCTCACACCCCCGCCCTCAAAGAGCTTTCAAAAATTTTGCCAAAAGAAGGTTTCTACTGGGGCATGCATCCCAATACCATGAAGGTCGTCATGACACTGAAGAACATGATGTTAGCCGAGAAAACGCCAGAAGACGCTGTACATATGGCAATGCAACTTAGAGACCTACCGGAAGTGAATCAATCGGCTTGGCTCAATGCCGCAGCTGGAGCAATATTGCATCGAAAAGATCTTCTAGGAATTGTGACGCCACCCATTATGGAAATTATTCCAGGAAACTTTTTCCCGGATTCGATCATTAAAGACATGCAGCAAAATGGCGCGAAATTTCGAAACAAACAGACATGTCAAGCTACTGTGGATGAAACAATTGGGGAGGATAATGGGGTGGACGAAAATATAGTTTGGTATTTCCGGGAAGATGTTTTTATGAATTCGCATCATTGGCATTGGCATTTATGCTATCCGGGAGATAGTCCTAAGGGAAGTCTGGATAGAAAAGGTAATCGGGTTCTTGACCCAATTTTTTTGGCCAAACTTCAATCTGACCAAAACATTTTGACCCAAATTGAATTTGACCTAATTTTGACACAAATTGAATTTGACCTAATTTTGACACAAATTGAATTTGACCTAATTTTGACACAAATTGAATTTGACCTAATTTTGACCAAAATTGAAGTTGACCATATTTTGGCCCAAAGTGAATTTGACCTAATTTTGACACAAATTAAATTTGAGCTAATTTTGACCTTAATTTAATTTGATCTAATTTTGACACAAATTGAATTTGACCTAATTATGACCCAAATTGAAGCTGACCATATTTTGACCCAAATTTTATTTGACCTAATTTTGTTATTATGACTGCAGGTGAATTTTTCTACTATTTTCACCACTCCGTTCTGCAAAGATACCATGCAGAAAGAATAATGAATGGCATTGCACCTGTGGAAAAATTTACCGGAAAACCTGGTGATGGTATTCCCTACGGTTACAATGTTCATCTAATGGACCCCATTAGCGGTGTCAACTGGACGCCAAGAGCTCCAATAAAGTCATGTAGCGACATCAACAATGGGCAGCTATCAGGATCGCCAATGAGGATCGATTTGGCGGACCGGCAAAAGAAAATTAAAAATGTGATGGACGCCATCAAAAAAGGAGAAGTGATTTGTGTGTGAATCGAAAGATCAAAAGTTTTAAAAAAATAAGAAATTGCTTTCTGCTACCAACAGAACGACAAGGCACGATTTACTTCTTTGGTTAAAATTCACCAAGAAAGGATTTGAATGATTTTTCAATTCTGATATCAGAAATATTATTATTCGATGATAAAACATTAAATTGATATGTAAAAAGCGCCATTTAATTTTGTCGGCATCCAATTGTTTGCCAAAAATGATAATATTGGTGTGATTTTGACCTCAGCTACTTAATATTCATGTGTCATGAGTCATGAGGTGATATGATGAGTAAAAGGTAGACTGTCATCGGCACAAATAGTTATCAAAAAATGATACATATTTAAGGTTTTTACGTAATATTTATGTGACTTTTCTCTACATTTTAATTTAATTGCATTTTGAGTAGTGACTAACTACGACTTTGTTTAGATTTGAGTGAAAAAAGTATGTTGAAATAAGAATTAAAAGATGAATAATAATATTCATAATATTATTTCTGTGATAGTTGTGCGATGTATAGCGCTAAATATTTCCTGCTTTATATAAAGCTTCAATAATTATGGAATGCAAAAAGCATTTTATTATTCTGTGCTACAATAATGTGCCTTGTTTCTCTTCCAAAAAGTTCATGTTAAAATGACATTATTTCCAAGGTAAAAACTCATCATTTTGTAAGTACCTATGATAGTAAGCCCAATCCTCTGCATCCTTTTTTCCTTGTTGGTTGGCATGTTATAAAAAATAAGTTGAGACAAGCAAGTTATAATCCTCCGATAAATATTCTTTTATCTTTTCTTTGGCTCCAGTTCATATAATAGGTCTAATTACCTATCGTACATGCGTTAAAGTCAGCATTTGTATTAAGAAAAATTAAATTATTTATTACAATGCAGACTGCATTACGTTACAGGTAATTATTCAATGCATAAGTACAACTATTTCATTTTCTTGATGTGCAGAGTTGTGATTTCATCAATGTCTTCCAAATTCTTCAATGCACGTTTGGGACAACATTTCATTAAAAAATCGCCAACAATTTTTAATGCCAAGAAACGAAAAAGTTGCACGATGAAATAAAGAGCTTTCTGCTACTAGTTAAATGACAAGGCACGATTAGCTTTTTGAGGTGCAGCACACCCAAAAAATATTTAAATGCGTTTCAATGCTTATATCAGATGCAGAGATATTCGATGATAAAAAACTGATTTGATTTGTCAAAAGCAGCGCCTTATTTGTCGGCATCCAATTACTAGCGAAGCATGAAAATACTGGTGTGATGGCGACTTATTTTCTATAGACATGACTTTATATAATTTTCAGTAAAATATAGAGTGTCTTCTTATCGGCACAATTAATTAATAGCAAATTATACATATTTAGGTGTTTTACGTAATATTTATGTGAATTTTTTCTACGTTTTATTTCATTGCATTTGCAATAAATTATGACTTTGTATGAATTTGAGTGAAAGAAAGTATAAATTAAACATTCAATTCACGAATATTATCATCCTAAAACAAGAATTAAAATATCAGAAACAATATTCTATACTATTATATTATATGATAGTTGTACAATATTCAACATTAAAATTTTACTTCTTCACAAAAAGCTCCAATGCGTATTGAATACAAAGCAGTGTAATAATACGAACCAAAATTTTGCAGTATTTCCCATTTAAAATGCTCATCTTAAAACGACATTACCTTCCGAGATAAAAACTGAACTTTCTGTATGCATTTATAAGGCGAGCCTAATCCTTTGCTCCTTTTTTTCCTTTTGGTCGACATGCTATGCATAATATGTTAAAACAAACAAAATACATATAAGATATATTTGCTGAGAAATGTGGGAATTTTTAAATACTGATATGCACACAAATCGTCTAAAACAAAGGGGACTCACATAGCGTTTTATGTGCATTCCATTGCATTTGCAGGTTAAATGTTTGATCTGGTTTTGTACTAAATTGTAAATTAAAATATATCATGAACTGTGCATTGTTAAATGTTATTCACGTAGTCACTTTGAATTTTTCTAGAGGAACATTTTATTTAATATTTATAAAAATCAAGTTTTTCTTTAGATTTTGACGGCTTCACAAGTATAGGTACTTTTTATTAAAATGCAGTGGCAATGTACATGGCAGCAAATGCTTTTAAAAGTTAGACTGATTCAAGCACATTTTCTTTTTGTCACAGAATTATACTCTTTATTTGTAGCTCAGAAATAAGCCTAATCCGTTAAATATTTCCTTCAAAACCTTTCATGTTAAAATGGTGCAGCTGCAGAAGAAAGAAAGGGACAAAATGTTGTCTAGATAAATATAACATAAAATATCTTTACAAGGCTTCATTTCATTCTGCACTGAAATGTAAATAAAACATTCATTATATTCCGAGGTAAAAACTGATCATTCTGTGAATTTCCATGAGCTGAGCTTACTACTCCGCATCTTTTTTTCCTTGTTGGTTTACATCTTGTGCATAATATGTTGGATCAAACAAAATAAATATAAGACGTAGTTTCTGAGAATGGTAAAAATCCAATATTTTTGCAGGTTAAATGAGTTAACTGGTTTTGTACTAAATTGTATATTAAATTACAGTATGCACCTAAAATATTGTATTTCTTTTAAATAAGAGCGTCGCCATGAGTTGTGCATTTTAGAATTATTATCCACGTAGTCACTTCAAACAAATCTAGATGAAAATCTTTTTATGATCTTTTTTTTAAATTTAGATTTGTCAAAATTTTTGGGTACTGACAAAACGTATTGAACTAAATCTTGTACATTCCTGTCAATACAATTAACTATGAAGTTAAAATCCGCCGATAAATATTTCTTATCTTTCTTAGGCTCTTTCCAGTTTACATATTTTGTCTGATTTCCTATCATACCTGCACTTAAGTCAACATTTGTATTAAATTGTAGGAACGGAAACTAATTCAAACTTTAATATTTTAAAACAATTAATCAATAAAACAAAAGCTCTTTATTTCAATAAAATGTGAAATTTAGAAACTTTCTAAAGTTAATTTAAAATTTTTAAGTTAGAAATTTTCAAATGCATATTGATATTTGTTTGTTAAAATATGCGATAAAAATGTTTAAATGTAAGTTATTTCAGCTCCTATTTACTTTTATCGATTTTTGCAGTAGCTTAACATCAAACTTACTGAAATATATTATGAATGTGAGGTTCATAAAAGTCGGCACAATATAAATAGTTTGTGCCAACATCCGAAATACTTCCTTATATAAAAATTGAATTGGTACCAAATTTTTAGTGTTCCAATTAAATTTTAAAATGTTTGGGAAACCCTATGGGGCTCGCTGTGTTTGTCGATATATCGAAAAAATTGGAAATGGTGTCGCAGAAAATACAATTTTACGTGCAAGTTTGCATACGATACCAATATATTCGCAGCTTAAATGATTGAACTTAATCGTATATTAAACTTTACATTAAAATATTGAACCTAAAATATTTTTAATCGCGTTGGCATGAAATGTGTATTGTTTCATAATAATATCCACATAGGCATTTTGTATGTATCTAGCTGACAACTTTTTTTAAAACACAACAACAAAAAGTATCGAAGTAAACTCATAGAGCCCAGTCAGTGCAACTTACTTTGAAAATATAATCCTTCAAATAATTACTTCCTTTTTTGTCTCAAAAGTTGACTTGTCATTCAAAAAACATGTCATATCGAATGCAAGTAGGGGAATAAGGGTCCATACTTTTAGCTCAGATGTAAGCCTAATTCCTTAAATTTTCCGTCTACGATTTTTCATTTATAATAAGTGCAGCTGGTTAAAAAAGGTAATGGCAAAATGCATGAGTGAAAAATATTATAAAATATTTTTCTGGTGCATATCTTTGCAACAGAATAGCTAGAAAGCCCTCAGCAATCATCTATCTCAAGCAGAGTCTCTAATCCTTTCAGAAAAAAGGGTTCACAGGAAATTTTCATTGTCTTTGCCCATCCTAATCCAGCCAGACCTAACTTTTTTTACCAAACGTTTTCCGATAATTTTTCTCTTGTTTTTTTACTTCAATTCCTATCATGTTAGCATAAAAGTATTTAAAAATAAGTATTGAACGAGACAAAAAGGCCTAAAGTACTTTAACTGCATCGAAGGAAAAAAATGTGCCCTTACCACAGTAAAATCCTTTCTGTACATAGACTCTTCTGCGTCCTGACTTTTTATCCAATATAAACCAACCAGCACAAAATTTCACCAGCTCAGTTTTCATTAGCCGTTGTGCAGGTCGTACATAAAAATATTCCTAAATAGTCCAAACACCTTCGAAATATATTTAATTTTTATTTTTCAAAGTCATTGCAATTTTTTTTTCGCCATTTATAAAATGATGGGAAACTATTTTTTCTCAGTGTTTATAGCATGTAGCTATACATTGATTGGCTTTGGTCAGCCAGTGAGTGCACAAGCGTGTCAAAATGACATGGCGTCAGCATTTTTGGTAAAAACTTTTAAGAAGCTTCTATTTTGTTTAAAAAATTTATAACATATTTTAAGCATTATTTATTTAAATATTTATTCTTGTTCTTTTCAGAATTTGGTGAATACTCCGTATTCAAATTTATTTTCCACATATCAAGGATTTTGTAAAAAAAGCAATGATTGTCCAACAAAATGTCAGGGTTCCTTATCATCCATGTGCTGTCCTCAAAATGTTTGTGTTTGCGGAGATCCGGGTTTCTGCAGTTCAGCAACTGCCCCCCTTGATGCGTTTTCCACCATGGCTTACAACGACTGCACAGGAGACAAATTTTACTACGGAGAATATGTCGATGAAAACTAACAATTTTCGGAGACTGTGCCATTGACCAGTTGGAAACCGGTACATCTTTAAATTAATTTCGTAAAAACCATTATTTACAATTTTCAAATTAAAGGAAAACAGTGTATATTTTCAATTAGGATTGGCCCCTGAACTTGGCAACTTATGAAGGATATGGAGTCGCAAAAATGGGAACTGTCACAAAAACTTTTTATTTTTATCACCGACTGCCATCTACACCAATTGCGGAATTGGGAGAACTCCTCTCTAATGACTCATGCTACGTCAGAAATGGCTCAGCATTTCTGGTGATCACAAAAATGACAATAAATAATTTATTTTGTTTGAGTTTTGAAAAACTACTTAATTAACTTGAATCTTTTATATATATTTGCAGGATGATTAGTTTATTGGGAGGAATCAGTGTCCAAATTTCGGTGCAAGCCAGCCTCCATCAGTTCCAACATGCCCGGAAGATACATCCTGCCCCTCATTTTATTGCGACTCTGGTTATATTATTTGTGCGGATGGGACTTGCATTTGTACTTTGGACGAAAATTTTTCTCAAAACTTTGGATCGAATCCATCGTCGGTTTTGACCACAACAAGTACATCTGCTTGCAACAAGAAAACAAAGGAAACCTTTTATTACGGCGAAATAATCTCCCAACTGCCCATCATAAAGGACCCATTTTTTCAATCCTTTTTGAAGGTAAGAATGAACCTTAGTAGAATTTGTTCGGGTGAATAAAAATGAATTATTCGAGAAATTATAACTTGTTGACATTTTTAGCTCGATCTTTTCGACCCATCGACATACACCGGGATGGGGACCATTAATATGACTATTGGGTCTACATCTTTTAGGAAAGACTTTGTATTTGTCCACATATATAATTAATTAATATAAAAAATGGTTTTAAACAAGGTCCATCTTCCTATTTTCATTTTTGAGTAAATAAGTTAGTTCTAGTTAAATTTTTGTTAACGACAGTTAAGCTCACCATTTTATAAAACTTTCATTAAAAAGTATTTGTACTGTTTATAAAATAAATTATTTTATTTGTTTTCTAAACTTCGTGAAATCCGTTATTTTGCAATGTTTGTTTGTGTGAATTGTGACAAATTTTAAAGCATTTGCGATTTTTAAAAATAATTTTAAAAGATGATATTATTTCTAAATTATCATTTTGCAAAAGATACTGTGCCACTATTTATAGGGTACAAATACCAAGTTTTTACATCTGGGAAGGGTGAATGACAAATTTATTATCAAATGAAACGAATGATAAACTACGGCATTATTTTACTCTTTCTTTTTAAAAATGAATTGTCAGATAATTCCTATACTCCACAAATTTCATGATTGGATTGCATCCTTGTTTTAATTTAAAATTTAAAGATATGACGCATTCTTGCAGGTACCGCAGAGTCCATCATTAACAGTTTTCATCACAAAAAAGATAATTGTGTTTCTAATCCTAATTTCCTTTTTATTTACATTATTTTTTGTAAGAATATTAGAAAAGGGTTTTATAAAGTTTTCTTTCCAAAACGGAACACAAGTCAGTGCACAGGTTTTCAGTCTGGTCAGGTAGCATTTTTACATGGGGGGAACGTATTTTCTACATTAGGTATTTGAGATCATCACGTTTGGTATAATATGTTTTAAAGTAAACAAGATCGGAATGGTGGCAAAATAAGAAGAAGAAATTGATTGAAAAAAGTTGGTAAAAATAGATGGATCGGCCGAGATTAGGATGAAGAAAGACCATTAAAGTTTCGTGAGAACCCTTTTCAAAAACGTTTCTTGAAATAAGTGTTGAGTGCTTTCTATACATTTCAGAGCAAAACCAATGCTGCTGAGTAAATAAATTTTATGTTATATTTTTCAAGAAAATATTTTGTCACTGCATTATTTAGGCAGCTGCATCAATTGTTCATGAAACATTCTTGAGGAAAGATGTAAGGGATTAAGTTAGTATTTGAGTAAGTTAGTAGCATTTTTAATTTTGCAGAGGCTCATATCGGAGATACGGCAAGTGCAGCAGCAGTACCAGGTTTTAGTTCAGTTGACGATATTCCAGTGTGTTTGACCCCAACAATTGGACAATTTAATCTAAATTGTGTTCTGTTAGTCATCCAGGTATATTTCTGCTTTATAAAACATCCTGTTAAAATTGAACATTAACAAAATATCCAGTAAACGCCAAACATTTCATGTTGACGGGTGGTTAAATTATTAATCGATTTTGCATAAATTTTAAAATAGAAAAAACTGATTTATATACTCAGGAAAATATGAAATTTATTCATTTTTGTTGTAGTTATGCAATTAAACCCAGATGTTTAAATTAATTTTAAATTTTTTTACCTGGAATTCTATTGTAACATAGTACATTAAAGTAAGAATGTTCATTAATGAAGTAATTTGTCCCTTGTACTACTTTACATAAATATGCGATAAATTTTATTGATGTTTAAAATATTATATTCATTTTAATGGGGCTTACACGTTAACAAACAAATTGCTGAATTACACACATAAAATGAAACAAACTAAGTCATTTTGAATGGATTTTTACTTACGTAATTAACAGGTCTATGAATGCTGAAAGTATCTAATTTTAATTTCAAGTATTGTGATTTCAAAATACAATATAGTTGACATTTGCCGACATGGTAATTTTTACTCAAATAATTCATTTATGCTAATTAAATATATTTTATTTTTATAAAATAAGTGATCTGACTAAATGGACAGTAAAACTGATAGCATAAAAAAGCTGGTTTTATTGCACATCAACGACATT
>JAQFYG010003650.1:0-12225 GCA_034694325.1 Entomobrya corticalis | reverse complement strand
ATTCAATTCCGTTATATAACCTCCATAATTCAACCAGTAAAACGGATAAAGACTACCTACCACAGCTGCCACTCTCAACGTCATCACTACTCCAGCATTATTGTGAAAAACAGCCAAAAAAACGAATAATGCATGTCATCGCGGTTTTCCACTTCTTTTCCTTCCCATATCCGATCTACTTTCCGCAAAAGCTCTATTTTTTTTGTCCGTGTATCTCGCTCCATTTTTCCTCTTTGCATTTTCTCGCTATTATTATTTCACCCTTCTCTTATTATTCTGTATGGACCATATCATCTCTCCGGTCTCTTCTGAAAAGGAAATGAACAGCAGCATCAACAAATAACAAACAAAACATTATGCAAAAAACCAACATCAACCAACCTGCCTACAAAATCAACATGCATGTGATGTGGGATGGTGGTGGTGGATTGGCGAATAGGAGATGGAAGAGAATAACTGATTATGGGATGAATGAGATGGACCACAACAACCACCATCACAATTCTAATAATCACTCGCCTTCAATGTCCTACATTCCACTTTAAATGCATAAAAAATCAGCGTTGATCACGATGTTGATCTTGATGAGCAGCATGAAAACGGTATTTTTTGTGCCACTCTCCGTTGTTGTTGTTGGATTCTCCGGTTTTTCGAACATATTGTTCCATTTTCCTGCTGTTCTGAGATACCAACCATGAAGCATTCGAACATCACCTCATCCATTTCACATTTTCACAGAGAAGCAATTCAAAGAACAGAGAAAGACGGGCATCCCAACAAACAAGATTTTTGCTCTAGATTATATGGATTATATTTTGCATTCGATTCAAATTCGGGAGAGATCCAAGTTCCAAGAATCAAGACCCACAACAAACAGAACATGGCAATATGGAGAGAAGCACTTTTCTTTCTGATCTGCTTATCTAATAGCATCGTCATGATCATCATCATCATCTGCATGATATCATAAAGAAACAGTTGGGAAAGCAGTAGTAGCATTTGGTAGTTTTATGCAATATATATAAGTACATATAATATACATCTATTCCTCTTGATCTCTGACGACCAAAAGATCAATTTGCATGTAATGGAAAAAGATACGTCGACAACGAGCATGAGCACCACGACATGAGTCACAAGTCACAACAAACAAAATACATAACAAGAAAGGAGACGGGGCTACAAGGCTACAAGTTATACCTACCTGTACTCTATTTAGCATTTCCAAGAAAAAAGATTTTGTTTTGGTCTCTTTTTTTGTATAGGTACCTGTTACCGTTATGCTCCCGTTTTTTGCAAGTGAATATATTATTTTGCTGATGAAATTTGTGGGAACATTGGTGGTGGCAGTAAAAACCAAATACTAAAGTATACCTACAGACCTCACCACCTACATACTTAATGCACTATTTATTCTGTCTGAATAAATTTCGGATAGTTTTTGGTATATATCCGTTTTCTAGGGAAAAGTATATGCCGTAATGTCGTTGCTTTTTTGGGAGTTTTTTTTTTTGTTTTCCTCTTGTCGTTTCAGTCGTATTCATCTGCATTTATTCAATTTACATAGGAAATTTCCTAGTCGCTAACTTTTTTTCTGTGACGATCCGCGATCCGCCTGATGAGACTATGTCGTAACATGTTTGTCTATTAAGGTATATTACTTTTAGAGTAGAGTAGACTGAAGTAGTAAATGCACACGATGGGACAATCAGAGGTAAACCTCCGTTCCGTGGGGCCACACACATAAGCTCTATTTAGATTTTTTCCAGAATAGGTATTTCGGTAAAAAAAAGAATAAAATTTGAATTTTCTCTTTGCAAACTTTTGTTCCTCGTGTGATAGCTGTATATTCAAATCAACATTAATAGGAAAATGGAAGAACGAGAATCGTCAACCTTACCTTTTGTGCTTTTAGAACATGCATTTATACATTTTAGCATGCAAAAAAATAAAATCTGCGTCGTATTTTGGATTTTTTAACGGCAAAAATCCAAAATGAAGATGATTTCTTCGAGCGAATAAATAACAACAGCTATAGTTTGAATCTGTTGATGGATTTTTACCCCAAAAAACATTAATTCTCCATTTGCCATAATCCTCATAAGAAAAAAATCGAATGCAGAAATCATGTATGCCATATACAATCTCTACTAATCAGAACTAGCGCACCAGCACCAGGTTAAAAAAAATATAAACTTTTCTTTTTAAAAAGTTTATATGTTTTCCTGAGGAATTTTCCACGAAATTCCAGCAGCACTACAGAAAATACTTAGTGCTCCTACTTTTCCACAATTTCGTGGAAAAAGAACTTTAAAAATGACAATGCCTACTACCTACTTACACTTTACCTCATAAACACACTTCATTGCCCATCTCACTAATTTTTTTCTCCTATTTTTTCAAATAAACTTTTAAAACAAAAAAGGAGACGAAAAACAAACCAAAAAATAAAAATTTTCAGGACACCCTACCAGTTTATGCCCAGCATGAACTCCCTAGTAAAATATCCTCTTATTTTTGCTACTGTATCATCATAAAATGTTATTCTTTTTTCTTAAGAATTTTGGAAACTGAAGAAAGGAATTCATTCATAAAAATAAGCTCGTTTTAAAAGCTCTTTCCTTTTCTGTCGTGTGGTGTGACCTGATATTAAGGTGATGATTATATGGCAATCCATCAATACGGTAAATGATCTCTACTGACTGGCTACATATTACTCATTTTGTATCAACTGCATTCTCTAAATGCATATATTTTTCTAGATTTCAAGAAGAAATGTTATGTAAAAAGGTTGTAAGCTAAAATGGATTCATCATGTAAAAAATGTACGTCTACTAATGCAACCACTTAACCATCAAGTCAAGAAAAGACAAGAAGACATACATTTTCTCGTGTCTTGTCTTGCCCTCTTGTTCACATTTTTATTTCACTTCTTGAAAAGAATAAGACGAATAGCTGCTCCTTCATAGCTTCTACTTTACTATTGCATATTTTTCCTTCTCCGAAAAGGAATACAATCTTTACTGATTTTTTTTCATTCGTGACCGTCCCATCTGTTTTGTCATGTCAAGCGTACAAAAAAGTATGCAGAAGAAAGAGAGGCGCAGGCAGGCAGGCATCATCGGCATCATATGGCAAGAAAACAGTAGTTAGCTGGATGTCAAGATCTGTTCTTTTGCGTGGAGCGGAGAGCGGAGCAGATATGATGGCGGTGTCATTTTTCCTTTTTTTTTATCAAACGCATTCTTTAAAAGTGTGTGTTGTTTCGTTTGTTGAAATGAAAATCTGAATGTTTGACTTTGAATGTGTGTCGTCGTCGTCGGTTTGGGATGAAAAGATGTTACAAGGAGTAGAGATGTATGAATTGTAAAAAAAGTCGTCATCAGTTAAAAGCCGCAGAGATCTTTGTGTCATTGAGATAGAATGAGAGCTTTTTAGAGTATTGGTATCTGTGAACTGAAGCCCATACTCCAAAAGTAAAGTGGAACAAACTCTTGATTGTATTCTTTCATTGGACAAAAAAAATCGATACAAAATTTACAAAAGAGCCAAAAAAGTAATATTTGAATGGAAAATGGATGTTATTTATTCATTAACAAAATTAATAAAATGTTTTGAACCCCGTTGCCCCAAAACCCTCAATGATGCTCTACCTTTCGGCAAACAATGAGATGAAAAAGAATGCGAAACGAAATGTAGTTTTGTGTCATATCTTTTGCTGTATTCTTGTTTCTGGAGTCTGTATTTCCTAGAAATACATTTCATCTTATTATTGAGAAATAACAACAAAGATGCTTTTTGTCCATTTGTTAGGACAGTTCCAGTAGATTTTTTTTGTGTATAACTTTTTTTTCTTACAGAACAAGTTATCTCACGAAACTGTAACTTTCTTTTCATAATAATCATTACTTTCGTCATCTTGTTTATTAGATTATTATTAGATTACTACTTACAACTTAGTTTTTTCCTTGTTTTGCTCAGCTCAAGCTCAACATAATAACAACATTTTATGTAGGCCAAGATAACAGTGCACTAACTAATACACTTGTCTTGTCATGTCCATCTCCTCCCACACAAAAAAAATATGTACTTGGCACTTTCATTTTTTGTTGTTGTTATTCTTCTTTTTCGGTTGTCGGTCTTCTCATTTCATATGAAACATAAGTTTTCTACTTGTATAATATATGATTCATATAGTTTTTTCTGCATTATTGTTATAATATTCTTTGTCCATCTTCTGAATCAGCAGAATATTCTCCAGTTCTGCTTTTTTTCTAAGAAGACTTTATTTTCTGTCCTAAATATTTTTTGGGTGATCTCCACCCACTCATCATGTTCTTACTACACACATCAGGGTGCCAAACGTAGTCTGTATAGTATATAATAAGACACTCCATAAAAATTGTACATTTGTACATTCATTTCATTCAATGTTACATCATCATGCCAAATAACCATCCTGAACGTGAACCTGAGTGTGTGAGTGTCCCATTCAGTTTTTTTATTCACTCACCCACATTTTTTCTTGAAGACTCGCAAGTCCCAGTCCAAGAAGAAAACAGAAACTAAGATAATGTACTTCTTTCATCTCTTTGTACTTTGTGCCCTGCGTTGGGATTCTACTTCTGGAAGCCGACCAAGTCTGAGACCGTCCGACCTTCAAATCCAAAAAAAGGTTGAAAACTCAATAAGCTAAAGCCATACAAATACAAAGCATTCTATTCTGAAGGAATGAATAAAAACAGATGAAATGACGATGGTCATACGATTGCATTTTGATCATCATAACATCACAATATTCACAGAGATTTCATTTTTAAAACCTTCTTCACTTCTTTTTTGACATATACCAACATACCCAGGTTGAATATAACAATAACATGTTTATTGATTGGTACTTAAAATGGATCAAATCAAGACGAGAACTTTAAGAGAAGAAGAAACCCTGCTTGTGTGAAAGATGGAAAAGGAGCTTTATGGTCCGCTTTTTTCTTTTCCAGAAGACGTTCCTCTGATTTCCTCAGCATCCTTTCTTTTTCTTGTTGTTGCTGATAGCCCAAACTCCAAGCGAATGGATGCATTCTCATTTTTATTATTGAATGAATGGGTTCATTGAAGCGATATTTGTTGTGATTGTATTTTGTGTTAAGTTAAGGTATTACCTAATACACAGGACGATGTTTTGCCAAATTGCCATTGCTTTTATATAACAAGTAGCAAAACAACATCACACTACTTTTTCCTTTCGCCTTGAGATAAACTGAATTTAGTACTTTACTCTGACGTGAATGATGTTATTATATAAAAGGCAAGTTTATTTTTAACATTCTTTCATTGAATTCTCTTTCTTAAGGGTATATGTATATTTTCGTATACATAACCATTATCGATTGAAAAGAAAATCAGATTTTGTTGGAGTACAGAAAAAAACTGCATTGTCAATAGAAAACACATCAACAAATTTGTTCATCCTTACATAAATAATATAGGTATATGTACTTTATCTGGTTACATAACAAGTTGATTTGCCAAAAAAAGTATAAAGTGAAAAGTGTGAAAGAGGATGAACAACAGGAAATTTTCTATGAAATAAAAGAAAAAAAATCTTTTGAAAGTTGGTAAAGCGTAAATAAAAATGGGTAGTAGAATAAATGCATCTTTCATCAAAAATTAGTTAACATCTTATTTATTTTGATCGGGGAAGCATTATTAAAATATATTATTTTGATCTGCAAAAAAAACTTAAAACGTAATTGTAAGGTATAAAAATTCCATCTGGTTTGAAAATACATGGAACTTTATTAATAATTGATTGAATCTCTGGTCCAGTCCAAAAGAGTTTTTTACGATCAAACCATACAAAGTTATTATAAAAGCTTAGTGAACTACTTTTTATTTTTTCCAATCGATTCAACTACTTTTCTCTTAAAATATGAAATGCTCAACAGTCTTTATTTACTACAATCCAATTTCAATGCAGTTTTTTATAATAAAAAACTATTCAAGTCATAAACTAAGCCAGAAAAAGAACAACAATAGCAAATACAAAAGCACACAAAAATATTTTTTGTTGTATTCCTTTCTTTTCTTATCGATTTGATTTAAACGTTTGGCCTACTAACTTGAAATAAAAAATTATGAAGGTGGACAAGGGGATATCGAGTGAAACAAGTTCATTCATATTATGGCATGCGAAAAAAGACGTGTGTGTGTTTATGTGTGATATAGCCAGCAACAAATATACCAAGTAAAAAAAAGCTGGACATGTTCATGGACAAGATTAAATGCTGGAAAGCACGATATACACTTCCCTTTTTCATGATGGAATGCCACCTAGTAATACTGCCACCACCACCGACAGCAGCGGAAGAATAGCACCCAGAGCAAAAGCAAAGCACCCATATCATCATCGTCTAAATATCGCATTTTTTTCGTTTTTCATCTTATTCTTCTAATTTTTTTCCTTCTTCTTCAGGGTGGCATGCAACATGCAACTCATAGAAAAAAATGTTTTTGATGATGGCAGTGATGGCGATTATGGGGATTATGATGATGGTATGATGGTAATTGTTATTATTTTTATTGGCTAAATAGCATGTCCACTGTCAGTAAATTGTGAAATAGGTAGGTACTTAGTAAGTATGCTAGGTTTATATAGAAGCTTTATCAGCTATCGTCATGCAATTAATACGTTTTTACCTTAACCTGACTGACTGCCCGACTGTTTTTTTGCCTGGTTTGTAAAGTAAATTGTAAAACACGTTCGATATATTTTTTCATCTTCCTTCCTTCCCTTTCACTTTTTCTCAGAGTAATTTTTGCTATTTTTTATTTTGACATGCATGAGTAAAAAGTGTAACCGGTACAGATTTTTTTCTCTTTTAAATATGAAGTATGTGACCTGGATATTGATTCTTACTTTTATGGAGTATTATAGGTACCTGTTAATTGGCACCTCCGTTTTTCTTTCAAATAGTTAGAAAATATGATGGTTATAACGTACGAAGAATTATATTTTTTAATCCAGTTTTTTCCTTGTTCCAAGTGCCATTGTTTATTACATCTTAATCATACGTTCTGCATCTGCACATTATATAAAAAACTACTTGTTTTCTGTGTTCATTTTGCTGGGCTTGAACTGAACAACAACAGCAAAACATGTATTTAAGTAGAAAATTTATGACATAATTTCTTCTTCTTCAGTGGTTGCCTATATATTTTCCAGACTGCTTTTGCAACATTAAATATTTTTTAAACAACAACAACAACAACTTATATATAACATGCTGCCATTGTTGTTTTTTTTATCGCTGTGTTGCATACAACATTCTCAATGTGATATGTGAAGAATGATGACGATGAATGGTTTGCATGCTTATATATGCCAGCACAGGATGTTTCCCTTTTCAGTTTACTAGAGCATTATTGCATTTTTTCAACTCTTCCTTGCATTTTTATTGACTAAACCATATACCAAAATTCTACATAGTGCTGCTGGTTACGCAATACTCGACAGTGGAAACCAGTTGGAAAATTATTTAGTTTAGTTCAGGGTACAAAACCATTCATATTTATTGGAGGAGGAAGGGGTAAAAAAATCAGTGAACTGGAAGAAAAGTCGGTAGTGTTCATATAATATTACTGCTCAAATGCAGTTCACACTATCGCAGAACAGCAACAAAACAAGCAACTTTAATTTTGACATGACCAACACACATGTATACAAATAATAGAAGAGCATTTTAATAACAACTTTCCCCTTCCTACTTTTCCTTTCGTGAAGCGATTTTTGCTATTTTTTACACATTTTGAGAATTTGACCCAGCTTTTTTAGAGTTTTTAGCATAAACCTCCGTTATTTTTTGCAATATAAAATGAAGTTTGTTGATGTTGCACTGCTTATTGCATCTTCTTCCGGTTCATATCTCATGAATAAAACTTTTGTTTCATTTTTTTACCGTTTTACTTGATGTTATTACATATTATATTATAAGTTATTATATATTTCTTCCTTCTTTTTATTCTTCCTTTATGATTTTTCATGATCCTTTCATTTCCAACTATTTTTCCGGAGGAGTAAAATAAAGGATGTCATTTTATGCAATCTGCAATCTGCCAAGCTTGCACCCATTTTCCTCCTCTTCTTCTTCTGTTCTACTTTTCACTTGACTGCCAGTTTTCCCCAAAAAATTTTCATCCTTTTCCTTTCCATTTTTCCTCTTCCTACTTTTGACTTTAGTCTGTTTTGTACAAATGCGAGAATGCATATTATACAAAGGTTGTTGGCTGCTGACTTGACTTGAGTTGAGACTAATAATAACTGCCACAAACTGTACAACTACCAAACTAACAACAACTTCGCATTAACATGTGTTGAACAAGTCAAGTCAGCATCAGCCCAAATGTTTTACTGTTTAGTAGAGAAAGCATGCAGTTTCAAGACTACCGAAAAACGACCGTTTTATATTCTTCAACCGTGAAATCCAGATCACCCGTTACTCCTTCCTTTTACTACTTGCATATTACATTCCTTTTTCATCATCATCATCAACATCATCAGCTCAACAACCAAACCAGGCCCTGTTCTTTTTGTATCCAGCAGTTCAAGCTTCAGGGATGATCACCGTCATCATCATCGTCATCAACATCAGCATGCCTTAGTCATTATAATCACTATACTCTACTTCTACTTTTATTATTACTCTGTACATCCAACATCCTCTTCTGCAAATTTTTTTTTTCTGCAGTAGTAGCAGCAGCAACAACAGCAGCCCATTACCATCACCCAAAATAAGAGAGATGAACATGAAAGAAGAGAAGAAGAAGGGAACTGAACATACATATAAATGTCCGTGTAATGCTCTCTGATTTTTTGGCATGCCTGTTTTTGGTGCAAAATAATAAAAGTGCATTAGCAAAAGCGATTCTCTTTCTCAGTTTTTCACTCTGTTTGGGTTGCTGCTGAAGAAGAATTTTTTTTAGTTTGGGTCAACGAACCGGAAAGAAAATGAATAGGAGCTTATATAACACCATCGCCAATCGCCATACAACATTCTGGTCTCTGGACAAAAAAAACTCATCCATGCCATATGCCACGACGACTATGAAATGTAAAATGAAGAGTTTGATTTGAAATTGAAAACAGTTGATTTTTATATTTTGGACTGAAACTGTTTGGTATTTTTTACGTGATGTAATTATGATGGTAATAGTAATAATTGGAAAAAAGTTTTTGTTGAATATGTGCAATTTTTTGGCAAGTGTTTTTAAGAAAATGAATGAATGAACGTGGGAAATCCTCGGTTTGCTTTTTTGCGATGTTATAAAATAAAGTTAAAGGAAAGTATAAAAAAATAAATTTTGAACCAGGAACAGTTAGTTTATAAGACAGGAGGAAAGTTTGTGGGTGGACAGGGCAAAACCACTCGACAAGACATATGAATGCATAAATATTGTAATGGACAGTTGTAGTGCAAATAAAGTGGAGTGGACATGACATGACATGAACACAACTGGGAAATGGGGAAAATGAAATGACATGCCTGGACATGACTTTTAATATGTTATACTTTTGTGTGTGTGCTTTTGACTACTTTCTACCAATTTCAAATACTATACCCACTTCCCTAGTTTGTACTTTTATATAGGTCGCTGGTGGCACATTACTTCAATAAAAGTTCATAAAAACAGAGCCATTCTTGTCTAAAAAATATTGTTGGACTGGAGATTATGATGATGATGCAAAAACGTCCGCATTCCCGAAGGCGACAATTTCACCAAATATTATTTCTATTAAATGGTAGTAGATTAGATGATGTATAAAAGTCAAGTAAAAAAGGAAGTGAATACTTTTTAGTCCTTTTCCTGTTTTCCTTCAGATGTTGGATTTCGATAAGTGGAAGTAGTGGAAACAGTTTTCAGATAAAGCGGGGAAAATGCCGTCTGTCATGTCACAAAGCAGCAAACAAACAATAAAGAGTATTTTTGATAAGGCAAAAAAGGTCCATGTAAGTAAATAAAATACAACTTGTATGCGATTTTATTTATTATCTTTTATTTAATTATTGTTTTATGTGAACTACATCATAATATTTTTGATGACGCAAATGGTTATAATGATGATATATGTAGTGCGCTTTGGCACCTTTATTATTTGTCTGAGAACTGGAACTTCTGTTTTATTCTGGATTGGATATTGGATTCATGTGGCGGACTAATATAAAGTTTTTATTGATGCAACTTAATAATATTTATTAATATTTTGAAAATTATATTATAATCGAAATGAATAAAATGAGAAATACATAGAAATGATCCACTTTTGCTTTTACTTGTCCTTCCAAGTTTCTCTTTTGTATTGTATTTCAATTTATTTTATAGATTCACATGCATAGAATTGCAGACTATACAGAAGATGAAGAAAAATGAAGAAAATACATGTGTAATATGTAGCGCAGCAGTAAAATGGTTTATGAGTCATGCAATCTGCATAAATTGTGTTTTATGTATCGTTTTGAATGTTTTCAGTGATGTGTTTTGCTAGTTGATAGTTATTGTTGCTTCTGTTGTTCATGCATGCAAATGAAGATCATCAGTGGCTCAGTCTCAGGAGGATGATAGGTGGCAACTAATTTCTTTGTTCGGATATTTTGAGATGTTTTAGTCGTTTTTGGATTGAACTTATGGTGTATATACGTAGTTCAATGATGGTTTAGCAGACTAGATAGAAGACTATCAACCGTCAACTATTTACGTTATGAATCAAATGAGCATTTCAAACAGTATACTAAGCAGTTCTATATTTGGAAGCTCTTCAAAATTACAGTTTTAAAAAGCTACATTTTGCTTTGTTTTATATCTTAAATGGGTAAATAAGATTGTCTAAATCTAATAGCCAAGAATCAAACCTCTGGAAATGAAAAATACGGTGCATGCAAATCCAAAACATTCTCTCATTTAATGTGAGCGAACATTTAAGTTTAATAGATATTGATTCAACTTAACTAGACCAACAAAGACATGACAGGTCAGCATCAATTTTAAAATTTCAACCGTTTTATAGGCAACGTTTATATTTATAGCACACATGAACTTTGTTGCATGTAAAAGATTTATTTGTAAAATCCTTTTGTTTACTTTGCAACATGATATGATGTATATGATATAGTGAAGGCCCAGCAAACTTGAACGGATGGAACAGATCATAAATTAATTTTCAAAAATAAAAACAATCAGACTGAATATATTTAGTGAACATCTATACTTTAAAAGCTGTAATGCCATTGCCATCCAATCTGAAATCTCTAAAGTTAATTTTTTTGCTATATTGTTATGTTAATATTATAAACAAACAGAAAAATATTATTATTATTACGTATTAAATGAGGAAGCCAAACAAACTCGAGTACATTAATAAAACATGTTATATATGAATACCTAATATGTACATAGTTGCAACAGCCGACGAGAAGCAAACATTTGAGCATAAGATTTGCCTCGTGTTGTTCTGATTTTAATATTGCATTTTACAGTGTGGCACTTTTATGACATGTCTGCCCAGCTCTACATTAAATTATAATCATTAGGTACTATTCCTCTTGAGATATTTACACGAAAAGCGGATACAACGGAAGATGAAGTTATGAGGATAAAGAACATATAACATTTTCATCCTGTGTGAGTTTTTAATATTTTATCATCACGTGAAAAAATATATTTATTGCGAAAAGTTTTCATTTAATTTTACTACACAACATGTTTACAGCAATAAATTGAACCGACAAAAATGAAATCCAGATCATGACTTGATTAAAAGAGGAACAGCAATGCACGTACAACAAACAACAAAAGCTTGACACAACAAAAGGCGGAAGTTTATAGCGAAAAAAACCGTAATCAAATTCTTATGAGATGTGATGATCATGATTTTGCTACCGACTTCTGACAAAATCATATATATTTTTTTGAAAAATGATAGCACTTGTCTCATAAATTTGTAAAGATTTTTGTAATAATATTTCAAACTTTTTTTGTAATGGACTGTTTGATCAAAATTCAAAGCCTTTACTTCAGGTCGGCCACACGAATTAATTTTTGCATGTTGAGATTTTTGCCATAAGTAAATATTATGAAGATGATGATGATACTATCATGATGTTAATTTTCAAGAGGTTAGAGGTCAAGGCTCTCATATATTTTCTGAATGACAGCTTCTTTCTGACGGTA
>JAQFYG010003649.1:0-12225 GCA_034694325.1 Entomobrya corticalis | reverse complement strand
AAATGTCTATAAGATGGCTGTATTTCGTAAATGCACACCTCAAATCCAGTTCTTTATTATCCTGTAGCAGTGCTAACTAGTGTCTATAAAATATTATTTCTTTTAATTTATTTTATTAATATGCCACTTCAGGATCATTCATTGCAAGAAGACATAACAAAAGTTATTTGATCTATGACAATGATGTTAAAAGTAACGAGCCTATAACAAATCAATATCGCATTTCACTAATTTTTAAAGGTATATTTCTAATAACATTATCAGCATTGATACAGGCATGATGGCTGTACTAGCACGGTTGACTGACGGTGAATATTATTGGCATTTATTTAGATTTTTCATTCATTGTTTCTTGAAGGTGGTCTTGCTGAAGTTTTTTTTACCTTAGAGCAAATGAAGTAGCACCAGCACATTGCTAACCTTTTTTACCATATTCGTTTAACTATTGTGGGTTCTGATGGTTGCTCTTCTTTTTTACTCGTTAACAATCGCGAAACTGCTTGAGAGGACTTTAAAGTCGTTTTTATAGCAATTAACATGCGTGCAAAAAGTCTTTTCTGTGTCTTTTAGTTTTAGAATGCGCGATCTCAGATAGCTTCTGGTCAAGATTTTGCATTTCTGTTTTATGCTCGCCAACAAAAAAATGTTTGTTATAAATAATAGAACCATTTAACATTTTTATCTGCAAATTGTAACATTCGAGATTAGCACGGTTTCTTTCTTGTTTTGCATGGTCAATAAAATATTTCGTAAATTTGCTCAAGGGACTTGTGCCAGTGTGTCTCGTTCACTTGCTCAATTCAAAAGAAACATTATCAATATATATGCATTGTGCCACACCTACAAGTATACGTTTTTAGCAATTTTACATAATCTTCATGGAGGATTTTTTTCACCAGTAATTTACAATGTTGTTCATGTATGAATGCCTATTTTAGAATCATGCTTGCATAAATCTGCAAGTTTAAAAATATTGAGAAAACCACTTCCAATTGCCTTCATCATGCATTTTAGATGAATGTTCATGGAAAACAAGGGAAAGTGGATTTGAGCGGTTGAAAATGGAGAATCAATACAGCTCTTACTATCGTTAGACAAATCCTATTATATATAGTATTTTTGTAATAATTTGTAAAAAAATCAATTGATTTTTATGATGACGAGCTCAATTCACAATTTGCTCCCAGCAAGTTTCACTCAATCAAAAAGCAAAAACGTTTATTTTACAGGCTAATTTAAATTTTTACATTCACATACAAAAACCATTACCGGCTTGTGCCATATCAGTTTACGTTATCGTTCACATACACTTTTTTCTTACTTGTTTTTAAAAAGTGCAATAAATTTTTAAAGCTTTCTACACTAGGCACAAACACAGATGTAACTTTAAAAAATAAAAATCATCATTATCCGATAATTTATGCGTATTGTAACCCCAGATGTTTAAAATGCCATTCATTTCAATTTGTAAGTCAACTAAATGATCCAGAATATACATTACTACGCGAAGCTTAATTTTTAAAAACACAATTCTTTAATTAAGAGTTATGGTACCCTATTCACCCTTTCTTCTTCCTTCTAATAATAATATTGAGCTAATAATGAATGCATATAGCGCTTCTGTTGTGAACGCTTGTTAAACCGAAAATATGTAAAGATTTTTCAAATTGGTTTTTTATTTTGTTGGAGTAAAAAAGGGTGCTCCTGGAACACTTGGAATCGATGCAATGTGCATATAGGTATGTTGATTCTATATATATCTATATGAAAGAGATATGAAGGATAATAGCAGCCCGATGCATTTTTTAAAGATGAAAAAATGAAAATCACATGCTTGCTCGAGAAATGTCTACACTTCAACAAAACATGTTGCATCTCTTACATACCTAAGCTGCTTTCAACACAAGGCATAATACACCACCGGATAATGGTGATGATGATGAAAAGTGCATAAGCGGTTCTCGGGAATAGTACAAAAAAAAGAGATGCAGTAGTAGTAACGATTTTGAAAACCGATGAATGTATAAAAGATAGTAAAAACCGGTACAATTAGCTCTGGAGGTTGCATTGCTGCCCTTGTCATTGTCATTTCTTGTTTTGCTGACAGTGGTGAGGTCAAATGTCGAAAGGAGCTTGAAAAAGAACAGGAGAGCTACGGGAGGTTGACGTGCTCATGAAAGAAAAGAAATTGGAAGTAGCAGAAAGAAGCATTTCTTTTCATCTCATTTCAGTTGTGGAACACTTCAAAAATATTATTTTTTGTTGTTTATTATTATTTTAAAGAATAAAGTCAGAGATTATGTTATGGACTTCTTTTGAATCCCTTTTCTTTTCTTTGGAGCGCGTGTTTTATTATGACTACTTTGTACAATCATCACAAATGTACATATTTTCATGACGAAAGCTTCTTTTTTGATTGACTTGAAATAAAAGTAAAATAAGAACTTGATGAGATTCATATTTTATCATTTATGTTGTTCTGATGCATAATATGTATGATTTTTATAAACAAAATTATTGGATTTCATATGTATTTAATTTTCCAAGATCTTGTCTTATAAAATGTATTGTATATTAATATATGGTCACATACTAATATTAATAACCCACGAACTGTTTTGTTCATGCAGGTGGGTGAATCGAATGATGTGTCGTCACAGAATGGTCTGGGTTTCATATCCAACAAGGGAACGAAACTATGGTCCGCTCCGTCAGACAAAGAAATTTTGGTAAGCAGAGCGGTTCCCAAAATTTCTGCTTTTCTAATTTAAAAAAACTTATTGTGGTAGTACCCTGCACATTTTTTATTTAAAAAAATTGCACTGTGTACATGCAACAAACTGTTTTATAAGTTTAATTTTAAATTATCGTGTATACTCAAAATATTCCAAAACACGCTAACTTCTTGTACATCTCAAGTTAATTGTAAGTTTACCTGATGCAGTTAAACTTCTTGCGTTGATAACATAAAAGGAGCAGGTCAGGAATGTGTAGGTAGTTTATACTGACACGTAAATTTTGCATTCTCATTACTCAATTGAGGTCAACTAGTTTCTGAATTATTATTTTCGGCGAAAGTAAGTAAACATTTGGTAGCCGGGTTTCCCACCAAAACCAAATACGTCATATTTTATATGAAAATGTGATTTGAATGAAACCATTTAAATTTGACGTAGTTCTAAATTAAGTAATTGCAGAAAATATACCTAAATAAAAGTATTGCAAGAAGACCTTTACAAATTCTAAGAATGAACAACGTTCCCACTCACCGATGAATATTAAAAATAAAAATAGTCAAGATAACAACATAGTTTCCTCGTTAATGTTGTGTGCGTAGTTTCTTTCTATCACCGCCAGTAATAAAAAATGCTTCCTTTCTGACAAGAATCTTCTTTTCAATATATTATATGATGTCTGTATGCTTTACCCTTTCAATGGGAAAACCTACTAATGAAATATTCATCGTCCACATTAGCTAACAATTTCTTGATATTCCTAGTAGTCCACCACCAATATGTACATAATATGACAAAACCAGCCAGGACATGACATGACAGACAGCAGCACCACGACTACTTCTACTACAACAACGACAATAATGGCGTCGTGGCAGGTGAAACGTACAATATGGCATGATGTGTTGGAGAATATTTAGGGACTGAAAAAAATGGATGATATTTATGTAAATGGAGTGACTGACTGCAAAAAAAACTACTTTATATTTCGGTCGAAGAAGGAAGTTTCATGGCTTTCTTGATGTAAGTTTGTTCCGAGAGGATACTTTATTTCTGTTGAGTTAGGAGAACTTTAAAATGATGATTTAATACTACATAGACATCATATAAAATTAAAAATAAATAAATAAAAACGTATTTTACACGCGCTGCTCGCTGCTACATTTATACAGCAAACAGCGAATGCATAAAATGGATGATGTGCACCGTTTTAAAATGTTGTATGTGCTCTTCTTACATGGCTCACGCGGTTGCATCCATTGTAGTGTGGTGATAACCCATGTGTAAATATTATGAAAAGAGGGCTTTACTATTTTATTTTTCAAATAAAAAGAGATTAGCTATTCATAGTACCATTCATATGCAATGCTATTAATATTATTACGTTCGTGTTTACCATAATTGCTCGTTTGAAAAAAGGTTCGTCTTTGCTGCTGGTCTTGTACCAATAATATTACCTATAATATCTGTTTTAACAGAATTTAAAGGTGTATTATGAACTGTTTATTTTACCATTTTATCAAGTTTTGTTTGAATTCACTTCATGAATTAGAAATGCGGTCTTTATTTATTTTTTATCCGATATACTATTTGCAATGTAATGTTTGATTTTATGAGGAAAATTCTATTACTGAAGGACCTGGCAGAATGGTCATTTGCTAGAAAGAATATTTTATAATGATTCGAAAAGAGAATTCGAATCGTCGAATAAAAAAACTTGACGAAACTGCTTTTCAATTTCAATCTCTTTTTGTTAAACAAGAAATAATTGTTTCAAGTTGAATCATAATAATAAATGCAATATATCGAAATAATGAAATGGTTTTTATTTTTACACCATGCATGCGTGCATCATTATTACCAAACCATTATCCAGCATCACTTCACAACTTATATAACAAACATATTATACCTGCCTACCTTAACCATACAAAATACAACTTACGTGCATAGTACCTCTGGCAAGTTGCAACAAAATGGTATACCTGAAGACGATGATAAAATTCTGGTTGGTTTGTTATGTGCACGAAGAAGACGAACTCCCCTCATCCACAGCCTAAAGCAATGAACCTCATGTTTGACTGTTCCTTGCCAGTGCATTGCTGTTGTCGTTCATATCATTTTGGCCGATATTTTATAGAGAAGGGATGACGATGATACCATACCTCCTTTAAATATAGTGTTGTGCATGAAATATAATACAAAAATAATATTAATCGACCTTTTTATATGAATTGTATAAAACACAGGCTTACAATACAAAAGACCAACACGGCGGTGCATGCATCACCTCTTTCACTCACAATTTTTGTCATTTTATGGATATAAAAGTAGCCAATGTGTATTTCTGAATAAAAATAGATGTCTGCATGACATTTGTAGCTCATATTTTAATACACGATTCAGTTTAATAAAGTCAGTCAATACAAGGCAAAGGGAGTTTATGAAACATCATTTTCTTCTAAATCTATTTTGTGCAAGTTTCTCCAGAAATTATTACATTTATGATAATAAATTTTGTAGATTGAATGTTAATTTTGAATAAACGTCCGATTTGATTAATGAGACAAAATATTATTATAGATTATGTGGAATTAGCTATACTCTGATGCTTGTATAGTGTTACACAAAGACTGTCCCGTCTTCCAGAGGGACTTGTCAATGATGTAAGTTTGTATCATTACTACTTGTAAACCGCTGGTAACCAACTACTTAGGTCCCTTATCAGATTGGAAAACAGTCATGTTGAACAGTACAACCAGCTAAAGAAAGGTAGAGGAACATGCTCTACACTTGCTGACATGGCCTTTTCGGTCGGCAGAAATGAAATTGGTAAAAACCTTTCCGAGTTTCTTTAATCTTTATCATCATCACCGTTAAAGCGATATTCATTACATCATAAGCAACGCTGTCTCTTGTCGTCGTCGTGTGTCAATTCAACCAGTAATAATTCATCCATTTTATGCGCCTTTCCCTTTCATAATCATGCCATATTTGAAGGAGTACATGGTACAAAAACCGATCAATCGATACAAAGTGTTGTTACCTGTATGTTTATACCTATCTGGACATTGAATTAGTAATATTTCATGACTTGTCATTGTCTTTTCGATACACAAGAAAAAATGGAATGTCTCATCATCTCTGTCAATTTTACACATTAGTATATACTCACATCAGTAGGAACTAGAAACACGCATGCATGCACGCTTAGATTTGTCAAGATAACCCTTTAACAAATATATATTTTACTTTGCTGGTAAATGGACGTATCTCTTATGTCTACGTATGCTTATATGATGATCACCTCATGGCGGCAGCTAAAGAGAGAAATGACATAAGCGGCGACAGAATTTTTTGACGAGGCTTTATAAACGGATATTTAGACAGGTAGCTATAAAGAAATTAATTCAGGTGATAACCGAGAAGCCAACATAATGCCTCTCACTTGTAATAATAGAAATATTATATTATGTCTCTGCTCTTCTCCTGCCGATGAGATGAGACTTGCAAACAGAACGAAAAAAATAAAAGAAAAATACCTTTGATGTGTTGCCGCCACCAAAGAAGAAGTAAAGTATTGAAACTTTGAGATTTCTCAGTGAAACCTTTTCAATATCTGATGACTCGACAACAGACAAAGAGGATCAAAACTCATAATGTGATAATGTTCAACTGCACACAATGATGGCCATGATGAATACGATCATGAAAAAATACTAAGAAGAATGAAAGAGTCAATCCGATGTAATGTGATGATGGGCTTGGCTTTTGTAGGTTCCTTTTTCTATTTCAATCTGACTGTCTTTTCCCCTTTTGTTACGATAAATCCTGCAAGATCTCGAGTACTCTTTAATGTGAATGTAATCGTGATTTGATCAAAGTATGCTTTATGGAGTCAAATCGTGTCTGTCTGTAGTTATGTTATGCATTTGCGTACAATATGATACATTATTGCCGCAACAACTTTTTGAAAGTTTAAAAGTTATCATGCTTTCGCTTGATGGAATGAGTCAAGCATGGCTGCTCCCTTCTACCTGTCCACTATCTCTTGTAAAGAACAACTTAACCGCAAATGCTTAAAGGTAGGACGAATTAGTGTATTTAAAGTGTAATATATTATTTATGCATAGCTAAAGCAGGGAAACTATACAGATTCTATGAACGCTGATTATGAGCGTAGTACAAAGTAGGCAAATTATTCGTGTCCATTCAATTGTTCAATGCGCTGAAAAACACATTGAATACCATCACACAGCAGTTGTATGGGTGCACAAAATATTAATATTGATTTGGTACCGGCAAGTTAGCTTTACTACAGGTAAGTAGTCAAAAAAGATACATTCAAGAAGACACATAATTTGTGTGCAATCTTATTGAAGCAGCACAGTCCTTTACACTCATTCACACACACATCATAGCACATCACTGATCAGCTAATATTCAAAGTAAAGCCGACGTATGGCTTGTTAATTGGCTAATAAATGTAAAATGCTGAATGGCTTGTTATGAGGATGACTCTCCTAATATGTATTCAGTGAGACAGCCGAAATAAAAAGGTGCTTAATCATTATCCAATGTCGGACGAAAAGCTGGTCAAATGAAGTCTATTGCGTAGGATAAATAATTTTTTCTATAGTATGAATACTGACACTACTATGTTTTTGCAAAATTGGATCATGTTGATGGGTATTTTGGTTGAAGGAGCGATGTGTGACAATTCAAGGAACATATAATATGACTAACCCGTAAGGCTCTTCTTTTCAAGGGAATCATGAATATTAAGTAGGTAGTTAAGCTTCCTGACCTCCATTTATAGGGTGCCAGTTACCGTACTTATGAGAGGGCTAGGAAAGTTTTTCATAATATAATCCTGTGTTTAATTATGATATATACTTTTTTTTAGAAAAAACAACGCCATTAAATTGTAAATTGATATTTAAAATATGCATCATAAATATACAGGTAGACGCGAGGTTTAAAATTCTATAAAAAATCTTGCGTTTTCGTCGACAATCTCATAATAGCCAACTGTTTTGTACCGTTTCAATGTATTACTCAAGTTCACGGCATATATTAGTTTCTATTTATTTATTATTCAACAACAACGGGGAAACCTTAAAGTTAGAAGACGGATTTGTGAGAGTAAAACAGATTCTTAAGAAATGACTGCTGTCAAGTCTGTGAGAGAACATTTTGAAATGTTGTCGAGAACAAAGTCAATCCAACTTGTCTTGACTTGGCTGACTTTTCAGCGTCTGTCTGCTATTTTACCTCATTTCATAAGTTTATTGCTGTCTGTACGTTTTTGCTTTTCCCTATCTCCATCATACAGTTCTGAAATTAGCTTCAAAAGAGAATTGAATTTACTCCCAGGAATGGCTAGTGGTAGCGGTAGGAATACCATTGATACCTGGGTTTATCATCTCACATCCCCATAACCGTTTTCATGTTATGATGCTGAACCAGATATTCATCACGAGTATCATCATCATGGTTTGCTCATGAAAATTCATTCAACAAAACTCATAATAAAAATCCTAGTGATACATGCATCAACTCGAAGGACCCATTTTTTAATTTTCGTATGTCTACCGTCTGCCCGTGACGACAATAATTATGATGAGCATTTGTTTTAAAACTATTCTATTCTTGTAAGCAAACAGATCAACAATTGAAAGAAGAAAACAAAAGGGAAAGATCATTTAATTTTTTAAAGTCATCTTTTCCCTTTCTTCCCCTTCTTCAGATCTGCTCTCTGTCTTGTTGCCAAATTGCACACGGAAAAACAATTCCATTTTCGTCAAGTAAAGTACTTTAGCAACTCGTCGAGTTATGCGTAAAAATTATGTATTATTATTCTTCCACGACTCAATGGCTGATGCAGTGGTAGTAAAGAGAAGAGAATAGGCTGTGGTGGCGACTGGCCATTAAATCTCTCTGTTCTGTCTGCCGACTTTTTTGACTGACTGCCTGGTTATTGTTATTTGTTGTGAATGACTGGAAAAACTGTCTAAGTGGTGGTGGATGAAGAAAGAGAGAGAGAGAGAGTGAATTTAAGTGAGTGATCCAAGGGTCAGTTTTGTAGGTTTCTCTGTAACTCTGACATAAAGCTCATTATTTGTATTTCCTAAATAATGTACACACACCAACAACCAATACATAAACACAAATAACACATCATCATCATACATCTTTTTCCTGTGCTTTGCTCTCCTTTACTCCTCCATTGAAACATTTTGCTCCGATGTTTCAGTTTCGGGATGATTAAATGCTTCCAGCAGCCAGGTTATACCATCATCATTTACCAAATAGCACAAAACTTTACTCCATTTCGTCCCTTTCCTGCCCGTCGTCGTCCTGTCTTTTTTCTAAAATTGGCTGTACAGTTTGTAGCAAGAAGGAAATCAGCAGAAGCTAATTCAAGTACTGACTGGATAGTGGTAAATTATCTGAATTGGTTGTTGGTGTCGGGAACCTGTGTAAAGGCAAAAAAAACTCTAGAAAAAGTTATTTCGAATACATATTTCCATCCATCCGTACTATTAGGGTATTAGGGTCGTCACTATCATCATCAAAGTAATGACGATGATGGTGAAGAAGAATAGGGGAAATAAGGAAACAAGCGGAAATTACGCACATTTACGTCTGCCGGTATGGTACGGTGATGTTAGTTACTTAGCGTAGCGTCGATTGTTCCATTATTGTTTTTGGTAGTCGGTAGCCTCTCTGTGTTGTTTCTTTTCTTCTCTTAGAATACCTGACTTGCCCAAAAAAAAGTTCTCCAAGTGGAGATTTTTAACGCACCGCAATTGTAGCGAAACATATTTTTGGAAAGTTTCGTTTGCAGTATTCAGTCATTCACCTGATGACTTTTATCGGTGTTTTGTTTGGTCTCCCCAAAAGTGAATGAGTATATTTTTGGTCATTATTAGAAAAGGAAACAAATAGGTATACGAATTTCAAGGTGAAATGGTGTGCGTATACGCACACATATGCGGAAATGTCTGCTAGTTTTGTACTTGAATACGATGTCCGTCGTTTTCTATGAAGGCAATCGTAATCATAAGACAAAAAAGTTACATAATTTTTTTTGTTCAGAACATTTTTGAAGCAAGAGAATGGTCCGGTAGACGTAATAATATCGTTAGAATTTTGGATAGAATAAAAGGATTTTGTTCTCGATTTAAGAATTTTGGGTCTCCTTTTCCTCTCTCTGGACAGACTTAACTCAACCTAATTCTTGTGATAACTACCACGTACATATTATCCATCAATTTGAAAATATTTTTAACGTGATACTAGACAATTCTCTTCTCAACTACTGTTGCTCACGATTATCTCAGACTAGGAACAATATAATATGGTCTGTTTTTACAATATATTAGGTTATTACGTCCTAGCAAAAAGGTAAATCTAAATTGTTGACTGAACTGGTCGGTCGGTACGTCTTGTACTTACTCTTGAAGTATGATAGAAATAGTTCTTTCTTGTGGTTTTTCATATTTTCTCCTGGAACTACTATTACGCGATTCGATATTTGATTCGAGCACATTGTAGATATACCTACCTACAAAGGTATAAAAATAATGAAGGGCAAGAATGTGCTTGTATGTGGTATGGTATGTAAAATGTCCTGACAATATCAAAAAAGATTCCCTTTTGTTTCTCATAACTCCATACATCATTTACTGATCTCCCCCAAAAAGTTGGATAAAGTCGTGAGCTCAAGTAAGGAGCATGGAAAACAATGAGTGATAATGGTGTGTGGGGAAAGGATGGTGTACAATAGTCAAATAAGCTTTAGGCTCCAGAGCAGATTGCTGTATGATTCCCAAATTTCTCTCAAGTCAAGTCTCTTTGGTAAAGCCATTGTTTTGTATTTTAGTAGGCTGTACATTTTTCTATCTGCATTGGTATCGTCTTATCATACTTATATGAAAACAAAGAACAAAAGAATGCAGCTCAGAAGATATGAGGATGAAATATAAGCAAAAATATTATCGTATAATGATGATGGTTTTTGAGTATGATACCTCGAATGACCTCATAGTACGAAGAACAATGAATATATGCACTATATACATACAGTAAAGCACATTATCTATCGTACTCCATCTTTCCCATCTTTTGAAAACTGAGCGTAGAACATCTAAGTTTTCATCATTAAATTCATATAAATGGTAATGGCTCGCTCACTCATTCCATTCATCTCTTTCTCATATCCTCGTATAGACATCATCAAAAATCCTAAATTTTTACCAAGATCCTTTTTCAGTTCTTCAGCAAGTTGGCCAAAAATCCTGTTTCTGATTATTCGCAGAAGTTTTCAACTGTGGGAACTATTAGTCATAAATAAATTCGAAAATCGTTTTGAGCCTGAAAAGAGAATGAAATGGTGTAATGGTATTGTAACAAACTGAACTGTTGCCGTGCGCCTTGACTCCACACTTGATATAGTGGCTTTCGCTGCCAACGATAACAGCAACAATATCAGCTCACAAAAGAAAAATGGACGTATTAAGTCGACGTGCAAATGTACATTTCTTATGATTTATCGCTTAAGCTCGTGAAAATTGCAAAGTAAAGTGTCAAGTCGCTTCTCCTCGGTCCCTAACGTCCATGAGTTGAGCTGAGCGAGCTCAAACCACCGACGTTAGTTCTTTTTACGGACATAGTCCTGGCGTCAGTGCAATGGACCAAGAAATATTAAGAAAAAAAGGCAAAGTAAAAATGTAAAATGTATAACCACATAAAACTTTGCATTTTGCAAGTGAGCATATGGCCTTAGTAATAGATGTATAGGTGGTAGATATCTATATAATAGCTAAACACCATTCACTCACCTTCATTTTACAGATATATTATTGATATAAAAAAGTGCCAGAAAGCAGTATAGTATAGGTGAGAGTGAGAGGATTACTGCATTGGATCAGGATCTACATCTGGAAATGCACGAAGCGAGTGATACACCGAATTACTACGCAATCTTATTCAGCACAGTGTACATACCTACTACCCAAAATATGGATGTATATGAATAGTTTGTTAGCTCATTTTATGCTCACTATTTCATTTTTTATCATCATTCAAATATAATATATGGTACCTCTTCCCCTTAAAACAAAAACGAGAGCAAAATGAACAATACACTTTCGTGGAACACTCTGAAAGGACAGGGTTAGCCGCTGCTGTTGCTTCACAGAGAAGCAATGATCTGGTTAGCTACTGTATGTGTGTGGGTGCTCACATCAAAATATAAACAATTCCATAAGAACCTAAAAAATAGAGCGTGTGCTCGCTTTAATAGATATTTTTATGAATATGGGTTAGGTACATTTAACAACGTGTAATTCTTCTTGTACAAACATAGAGCAGAGAGCAGAGCACACAAACCGTCCATTTTAGAAACGATATCTTGTTCCTTGATCAGTTTGTTTTTGTGCAGAAAATTGTATGAAATGGAAACTTATGAGGTTTACAAGAACTT
>JAQFYG010003648.1:0-12231 GCA_034694325.1 Entomobrya corticalis | reverse complement strand
TTGCTCAGCGCTTAAGAGTTGCCCCTCCAGCACGTCGCATCGTATTGTTGTATACCTGTCGCACACTCCTAAGAAGTTGTTAAATATATATATATATATAAATAGTTGCTGTGGTTTAATAGTAAGTAATAAAAACCAATTTCCCTTTACATTACATAATGTCCCCAATTTTTGTGGTCCTATATTACATCATTTTCTTTGTACAGTGAGTCATCATCTCTGTTGTTTAATTTCAACAGTTTTTGCTCCATCTACTACCTGCTTTTTCTATTTGTTTTATGGATTGCTGTCGATAAAAATATATTAAGCGATAAAATTTTCCGGTAGGTCTAGGTTATTTTGAGAACTTATTTAATAGTCGGTTAAAATAGTTATAGAAGTTATTTTCACAAAAACGATGTATTTGTGGAACGGTGATGATGGTGTCTATCCATGCCCGTTTCTTTAGCTCTGGAGAAAATGCATGAATATTCTGGAGCACGATGCTCCATTGTATATTTTATTTCACAGGCGTGCTCTATGGTGAGCAAATAGCAAAGAAAGTAAAGCACACAACACCAACACAACCGCATCCAACTTACACTCTCTCTAAATTCCATAAGCATTATACAGGCATATTATTTCTTGTGCTCTCCTCCAGTTTCGGCAAATAATTAATTTCCAAAAACAAATATAATTTGTTCTATTATTTATGGCTAAACTAAACCAAGTTTCAAAGATTTGTTTTACGCCTCCTTTGATCGCTGATCCTAATCAAATCTACCTCTGAGAAAAATTTAGTTTCTTTTGGGGCTGGAGGGGGCTTGCTAATTTTGAAGGAACTGCCCCCAGATTTAAACACCCCATTTTACAACAGTAATGATGCTGAAATTAGCAGCATGAAAGTTTGAATTATCACTGCATTTATTTTTGCAATTGTGCGGATTAAAATAATTTTAATTTGGTATTGATGCTTGGCGACAGATAACAGGATGCTGCAGCAGTTAGTCGTATTTTAGGGTTATGTAAAAAACACTGTTGTAATAAGAAAAGTAAATGTTGACTCTTTGGATATGTATGTATGTATGTATCCGTGGCAGGAACCAGTTTGAATATTATTCAAATGGGCCCAGGCGAACTAAACACACTAGAGTTTTTTGCGCACTCACCATATACACTTTTGAGTATGCAAATTTGACAGAAGTTATAGACAAGCTAATATCATCGAAAAGCACACGTAGAGCAGAACATGAGGGGAGATTAGTACAGAGGTCCAGGTATCCACTATCCAGTTTTACGCATAAATAGTGGTTTATTTGTTATAAGTTATACGTTGTGTTTGCCAATGTTTCTAGCGTTTATATCGGCACAAATGTATTCATAATTTTTGTGAATATCTTATAATTAAATACAAATGTTTACAAGCATAAAAATTACCAGACGCTCAGATGTTTTGTGGAAAAAGTTTGAAATGGTTTGTCGAGAAATAAGTGATAAACTTTAGTGAACTTCAAGCTTATTGTACTAATATTTATTGTAATTACATCTTGCAATAACAACAAATTTTCTTTAAATCATTGTAAATTATCTTGTTCTTTTCTACAATCAATTATTACTCATTTCTTCAATTTTAATTGCTACAACACAGCATGCTAATCTACTTGCGTCTGCCGCGCTGAACGCCATCAGAAAAACGCTAAGGGCTTTTAAGTAGCAAACGTTTGATCTCAAATTGTTTTACTCCTTCTTTTTATATTTATCATGTCTTTAGCCTTAATTTTCATATGAATGATCAAAAGGATCTTCTTTTCTCCTCCTTACTGTTAAAAACTTATATATTTATATACTGCTGCAATTTGAAATTAAATAATACTAACCAATTTTTCTTTACATTTTTTTCTCCTCATCTTTTTGGTCATGTACCACTTCATTTTCCTTCTTCAATAAATTATCATCTACTGTTTGGTGTCAACAGTTTTTCGTTTCATCACCCGTCTGTTAATTGTGCTTAAAATCAATTTACGATTAGTTAATATTCACAACTATTGAAACAAAAATTAAATCAGGGCAGTGAATACTTAGTAGTCAGCAGCATTACAGACCAATAATGGTCGCAACCGTGTTCAGGCTCTGATAAGGCGTCAATCGTCTGCGTTAATTGAAGTGGATATCCATTTTTCTTCACATGCGGATCCATGATTACTATTACCATGAAGCGTAGTGTCGGAGTAGTCAGAATATTTCAGGAGCGTTGATAATTTTGTAATGCATTGATGTCAGAAATAAGAAATCTGTAAGTAATCAGCTCAACGATGAATAAGGTTGTACATGGAAGTTTCTGTAGTTCTATCTTAAGTGAAATATGTGAATAGTGGAAGTGTAGTACTGTCCCTGCACGTTTAAAGATTTGCTCAATTTTCCCGTTTTAACGGCGCGCTGCTACGCGCCAACTAAAATAGAACCTGCTCATTGACTCAGAGCTTATGAAGAGGAATCCGGTGTGGACCTCCTTTTTTCGGTGGAGGTGGAATGGATAGATCTTTACTTGGGAGTAAAAAGTATTGTGCATGTTGATGTTGGTGTGTGTCAGCATGTTGTACGGGCAAACATACGCTTTCGTCCCAATAATGACCACTAACATGGCCACCAGTTATTTTCTAACACGCCCTTCCTCCCAAATTATCTTTTCAGATAACAAGAAAATTTGGATTGATATTTGAAATTGGTAGCTAAGTTTAATTATAAATGAAATTAATGTTGAAATGTTCATAAATCCTGCTGTCAGTGATGTAATCCAGATAATAATGTGAAAAATTGTAATATAGATAGATGCGTGAAAAATCAACGTCAGTAGCTTAAATTTGTAAGAAATAGGGTTATGTAACTCATAAGATCATACGTGTTAGCCTTACTGACTGAAAACTAATTAAATAAGCGATTGATAAATTGAATAGCTAATATTTAACGCTGTGGATTCAGGACAATTTGACCATGATAAGGTTCTTTTGCATTAATTGTTGGTGTTAAGTATTTTGTATAATGTATAAAAATAATTAAACGAAAAATAACCGTTATGACGCATTGGAATAATATGCAAACTATGAATTTTATTTATTTATGTATCCATAATATTGAACTGCTTCGCATTTATGCTTTGTTATTATTTATAGAAGATGAGATATGTCACTTTTGCAGTAGCAATTGGCGTATACATTGAAAATACATGTCAAAACGCTGGTTGATACCGATTTGGTAGAAACAGTACTTATTACTGCTTAAATTGGAAACGCGGTTGGCTGGATAAATAAAAAACTCACAATAATATGAATATTTACATAAACGTTAATTGACTGTTTATGTTCTTACAGATTTTACAGAATAGAATGTTTCCTTTCAAAATGAGTCAATTCTCCGTTTTATTTGTAATTTCAAATCTGCCTGAATAGATTAGAACAACAATCTTCTGCTTGTAATTCCGCCGATTTCTAGATACTTTAAATTAGAGGCATCAAACAACTACTAAATCATATTCAATATAATTTCTTTACAGTTACAAATATTTAGTTGAAATCTCATTAAGCCTATCGATTTAAGTTGACAACTATCACATATACATACCCCCTCATGCACATTCAACTATTATTTGCAGCTAATTAAATCATAAAAAAGCTACGTTATAAATATTGTTTTAAATATTTGAGAAACATGCATTTTTGCATGCATGGCCATTCATATTTAACTTTAAAGACATAATCAACCTTTATCTCTTCTACTGAAAAATTTGTAAAAGTGACTTATATTTTTAAAAGCGGTTTTATATACACCAAATGGACTAGAGGTCCATTAAAACAACATGCCATTAAAAAATGTTCAAGTTTTTAAAATGAATACTGGAGCTCGCCCATCTGGTTTGGCATCCCTCAGGTATGGGCATCATCAAAATTATAAGTAAGTTGATTGTCATTTTGTTTTGGTGCTCTTCGGATGCAGTAATGTTTCAATTAGGATTTGCTGAATAGAAGTTCAGTGAATGTTTATATCCTGGAGTTTAAGAAAATCCGCACAGTATTTAAAGATCTTTGTTACCGTCAAATTGTCATAGAAACTCATAAAACCCCACTATAACATGTTATTTACAAAACCGTTATCTATCTTATTATTTTATTGCAGCACAATTAAAATAGAATTTTTCTCCTGCAGAAAAATTCAGGAAATATAATAATATATAATCAGTATACTGTACAATCCTCGACACTGCATGATGGTTTTGTGCTCTTAATATTCTCGCAAATTTCTATTAGATTTAAATTACGGCTGTCAAAAAACCGCATGACAGTACACGTCGAAACTATTACGATTTCATCCAGATTTCTAAACAAGCAGCACTAAAACTACACAAATCATCTATTATTTGAAAACTATCTATTATTTTGTTCATACAATATTCTTTTTTAAACATTTATAATTATATACTTTTTAGACTTACCCTTAATTTAGCACCAAACTTGAATACTAAAATACAAATGAAACTCAAAGTTCTTTTCCATTAAATCAGCGTATTTCAGGTATTTTTACTCATTTTAATCTGAAATGCTTGATACAAAGCAACCAAAAAGTGCCTAAATCATCTAGTTAATACTCTTTCAGTGCCCAAGAATTTCGCGTTTTCTATTAAAAACAGACAAATATGCAATAAATAAGGCCTTGTTTCTTCACTATCAAAAGAAAGCAATTGCAGTTCCTACCTTATATTTAGTACTTTCTTAAGCATTCTCGATAACTGACGTAAAAATATAAAATCACTTAAAACAACCATTTCCTACCAAGACTTACTGGATTGACCGGAAATCATTAAAATACTCCATAAGTAAAATATTTGTATATTCGTTCTTAATCATTTAAAAACATAACCACCAGCTAACGATTCAGCCCAGATTCAGAAATCCCATCAATTCCATAATAAGTAGCGTCGTAAACTTAAACCAAAAAAACGATACGAAATAAGTTTGAAAACAGTGAATCATAATTAATATTACAAGTTTTTCGTCAAGTGTAAGTGTAAAAATTAAAGCAACAATGAAATTAACATTCAATAATCACAATACTTGACAATTGTTTATAACAACCAAAACATATTAGCATCAGATTGTCATAAAACTTCATAATTATACATTTCAACTAAAAAATTATTTCAGTTTATGTTATAATGAAACCACTGAATCGAATCAAGTGTCGTTCTTTTGTGGAAATCGTTGAATGATCAGAAAGAGATTAATTAAAAAATTAAATTATTATTTATATAAAAAGAAATGGCATTTTTACCTTGAGTTCCGTAGTTACTAAACTATTTTTTGGAATATATGCAGACATTCTTTAATTATTCAATTTGCATGTTATTTTATGCAGAATATATTATGTCTGATTATTAATTTTATCCATTTATTTGTTTCTTTTGAAATTTTCCACAATAAAACCATCTCGTTGAAGTTTTATTTAGCATTAAGTGCGTTTTTAAATTGCTGACGCCGTGAAATTACAAAAAAAATATTTGTTAACGTTTCCAATTACAGCTTGTTGCTTATATATTTATATAGTTTAGAGATTTCGACTTAAGCTGATAGTTATCACATATCTGCATCAACCTATATTTTTTTATTAGTATTGATTATCTTATTTAAAAAGATCAAAACAACTTTGTTTGTCAAACACAAATGTGGTCCACAATTTATATTTCAAATTCATCATAATTTAAACTACAGTTTAGCTTTAAAGTTTTAACATAATAATAAATAAACAAATAATATTATTTTAAATGTTTTACATTTTCGATTTCTAGTATATAGACAGGATAGACAGGGAAAGATAAAATATAAAGCAAACAATTAAAGATTACAACTTTTTTCATAAATACGCCGTTAACGTTTTGTTCACAAAACGATCTGGTTTGCAGCAGCAATAGCTACGTCTCTTAAATAATCACCACCATTGTTTCGTTAAGAAAATTAGTTGGTGATGATTTATCACATAATATTTCAAATTATCAGAATGCATCGTGATAATTTATATCAATATTATTATCCTTACCTGCAAAAATCTTAATCATCGACTATAATAACAATTTTCATTATCATCGTCAAATTAACATAAATCCTCAGAAATATCTCCAATAATATTTTTTTTTCAAAACTTTATTTTACAATTTTATTAGCAAATGGAATTACGCTTCACCTACACAATTTAAAGAGATCAGAAAATGTAAGAAATTCAGAGCAATAATTTTTCAATATCATTAAATATGCTATATATTTTACTTTCAGATCAGTACATAAAATGATTGTTGCTGTACAGGTTTTGTTTTCTGTTGGACTTTGGATTCAGGAATTTAGTTTTTACCAAATGCGAAGTTATGGGGGACCAGCCCGTTCTATGAGGTTCTATTCCTTGGCACCGTTAAGTACCGCTACTTAATAAATACAGGCGTAGGGACTTATGAATCTGTAGAGAAGTGGATTTTTATTTGTTATTACTGCTGTCACGTCTCATCTCACTCTCTTCTTCAATCATGCAATACATCATCTTATATCATATTATCATCGTCATCATCATGACGCTCATTACTCATGCAACTTTGTCAACTGCTTGCTGACCATGATGGCATGCATAGACCAGGCCGTCACTGCGATCAATACAAAATGACTTATTTTCTGGAATGTGGTGAATTTTCCAATTTCCCTACCATGTTAACTTGATATCAGACATATGACTACCGTAGTATCTTTGAAATATAATACGGCGAATTTTTAAAAATTTTAGATAATGGGCGTGAAAATATTACATAACAACGTATTTCTTATGGCAGAGAGCATTTGTATTTTTAAAAAATAAACAAGATGAAAAGTTAAATTTTATGAAAATGGGTTTGTTCTAATGATCATTCACATTACAATGTAAACCTTTATTAAAGATTGTTGTAGAAACATGGGAAATGTGAGGCTTTAATGAAAACTAATGGTTTAACAAAATTATACTGTGTGTTTTTTACATATAAAAAAACTGGCTTAAAAAATTACATTTTGGTTTTGAAAAACTGATAAACATTGAAGACGATACACGGTTCTGGTGTCGCAAAAGTTCTTAAAACGATTATAGGTGTCTCGATTCGCATTTACACAGTGGAAACTGCGAATATAAATAATAGGATATAAAATTGAAGAAAATAAAATAAAATCCCCCAAATCACCGTTTTTAGATTGGCTGCAAATATCATTATTTTCTACAACTCCTCAATAAATCTTTCCTTAAGCCAAATAAATAATAATATAAATGTCCCTGTTGATCTATGTAAAACTAATAAGTAATACGATAATCAAGAGGTTTGATCATTTTTATATCTGCAGCGAACTGCTTTGGAAAACAGTTAGATGCAATCAAGACATACAAGACATAAGTATTGTTATAGTTTATTTGCACCCTAGGTATGCGAGGATCCAAATTAACTCAGCATTTGAACGTAAATCATCATAATATATTCCAGAGGCCTAAATTTTTTGTAACTCTATTGACATATTATGTTTATTTTGCATCGATCTCCATTTTTGAGTTCGTTTTTCTTTTATGAGTCTGTTATTGATAAAATAAAACTACCATTCGTCTATATAGCCTGAATTTTGTACTTTATTTATATCATGTGACGTCTTTGTAATTCAATATTTTCATAACTAGGACTGTCACTCGTGGGCTGCTGCATTGTATTTATTTTTTATCATGTGTTTAATCGATATAATCGACACTGCTAGTACATATTTTTCGGTTCTTCTATTTTGTATCACTGCTAGTGATGAAAAGATTAAAATAAAATCAATGAAGTTCAGTATTTACCATAACAATAAAATGCATCAATTAGGTTCAATTTTACATACAAAATTCAAAAAGATATCAAATCCACAATTTTCATTCCCCTAAAGCTCGATATTTTTTAAAATTATTCCATCAATACATCAGTTCTGTTTTTTATCAAAAAGTTAATTTTGAAAAATGGGCTTCATTTTAGTACTTTTTCACTGATCTGTAAACAATGCAATTGTCAGAGAAAGGACTAAATTGTAAATATATAACACGTTTTTGTGAAATATATGTAAAAAGCAAATATTACTACTGGCTTAATAACGATGAGTGGTGGGTGAGTAGTATCCGTGCAATTTATTGGTGTTTTTGGAACCTGTTTTTTAAAACGTTATGCCATTTTCATTACCCATTGTCAAATTATCGATCAACTTAAAATGAGAAAGACTAATTTTAATTTAAAAATATATAGATGATTTTATTTCAAAGTGATGATAAACGGACAAGCCTGACAAACAAAATTAGTAAATTTTAATAACAAATAACAATAAGTTTCTCTGTTGTTGAAAATTTTAGCCATCAGATTCAAACAAAAGCGCTAAAATACATTAAACACTGCCTTATTTTTAAAAATTCATTTTTTCAATGATGCATTCAAAAATGTCTGAAAAATGCAAACCAATAAAAATATAAAGTAGGTAAAGAGGTCATTTTGAACAAAAATTTAAACCAAGAAGCAAAAAATAATGCTAATGTGATTTTGTGGCGTCCCTCATTTCAGTTTTTTGTATAATTATTTGAATTTAATAATACATGAAAGAAAAAGTAAGGTATTCAGCTTTTAAGCTTCATAAATAGTTTATTGTTGTATTTTTTAAATATTTATTACTAACTTGAAGCTGGTTACTAGGTTAATTTTGCAACTAAAAGAATATTTCTACAGTTTTCCGAGTTTGGATGGTTGTGCTTTGTTTTTACGCCAGCAACTGTAAATCAATATGAAACGCTTTTGCCCAATTAAACATAATCGGATATTCTTTCGGAATATGCGTCAAGTAAAGAAATTAAATAGTGAAACGGTGAATATATAACATGCTCAACCTTCTACAACTCAATATTTATCACATGTTCCAAAACCTCGAAATTCTTAATAGGTACGTTGCATTTCCTTCTTGATACTGAAACACTAATGCAGTAACTCTTACTGCATCTCTCTTTGATCTCTTAAGCGATTCTTTACATCTAAGTCCAATTGCTCTGTAATAACCTAAATAGGTTAATAACCTCTTACGATTAGTAAAACCAAATGCATGGGGGATGGTTCTTAGGTTAAAGACAATTTGATAATTATTTGTAACTCACTTCACCTATTATTGTAGATGGTCAAGTATTAGATTTATTTATTATTGACAATTAACAATTAACAACAATTATTGACTATTAACCTACGTGGACAACAAACCAAAGTTTTTGTGAACAAAAAGTTAACGGTGTGTAAACAACAAAATTTATAATCATTAAATTTAGTTGCTTTTTATTTTATCTTTCCGTCGTTTTCAATTTGGAAATCAAAATATATTAACAGAAACTATTTAGCATTCGCAGGAATTTAGAGAAACAACCATTTACTGGACCTTTATTCATCAACTAATGTTATTGAATTTATTCAAAAAAATCCTTTAATTCTAATCCTTTCTGTTAACCGATAAAAAACCGCTAACTATCATGATTTTTTTCACGGTTGCTTGCTTCATCATCCCTGTTGCATGTTAAATTGGCCTATTTAATAAAAAGAGATAAAAGATATGTGGTAGTCATGATAAGCTCGGAGTTTTTAGTGTGAATATCTTTAGCATTAGTACCGAAACATGTTTTCATAATTTCTGTAAATATCATATAATTATACAAAAATGATTTAAAATACTGAAAATAAAAAAAATGGATGTTGTTGAGGACAAAGCTGGCAACTATTTGTGAAGGAAAAAATAACTATCTTTCATGACTTCCACGTCAAGCTATTTGTATTAGTATTTACTACTTCCTTGCGATAATGTCAAATTTAATTTTACTCGTTATCAAATTCTTCTACTGCACTTTTTACTACTTCCTTATTTCGCAGCACAACCGGGCGTGGACAATCTGTAAAGGAAATCTCCGCCGATCAGCTTATAGAAAAAAATTAAGACGTTTAAGGGATAAAAGTTAGATCTAAAGTTGTTTCTCAGCTTCCTTCTCTTATACGTACTTTATGATTTGATGCTTTTTTCTTCAGTTAAAATGTCCAAAATGAAATATAGAATGAAATATTTATTTATAGTATAATACTTGATCATTAATAAAGTAAAGTAAAAATGCTAAAAATCTAAGGTTTATTTATAGGCTGAGCTCAAGTTATAGTTTGCATTTGGATTTTGATACTGACAAACTAAGCTTTATTTTACCTTTTCCTGACCTTGTAATCCGTTCAGCTGAAAATCATCCAATTTAAATTGCACTATTATAGCATCAATACCCATGTAAGGGTGTGGGTAATCCATATGTTTTCCTTTAAAAAGGCATTTCATTTGAGGTTGTTGGAGGTTTCATGATAAATTTATGATGATGTTATCATTGTTGATAGTAAAAAATTATGATTATTGCTAATAAAGCTGATTGTATTGACAATAATCTTGATTATGCATACAAACATACATACATACATTGAAATGTATTGATGTATTAGAGTAATGTAAAGCATGCATTATTCTCTATTCGGCTATTTTCATTACGTTTGCTCATACGTCTGACTTTTTCACTCAACTAATCTAGCTTTTCCGGAAATTTGAATTTTTATGAGAAAAAAATTTAACGGTATGGAAGCAAAAAATTTCTATTTCACTTAAACTTATTTTATTTCGATGATCTCCCCAGAACGTTTGCTACAAAAATCCACTAAATACCAATAAAAAATTCTAAGGATTTAAGTTTTGTGATGTTTGGACGCCAGTTAGTTACAATGAGTACGAGTTTTACACTGCAACTACCTTAGATTTCTCTGAACCATTTTCCTCAGGTCCTAGAAACATGAGAAATTAAGAAAATACGATAAAATAAGAAATCAATGTAAAGGTGGGATTTATAATTGAAATTAAGAAGTACATTAATTTTTGCAGGATTTCTGCTGTTTCTATCGGTTTCGTGAGTAAATCAACATGTCATGTTTAATGCTCTGGAATAGCACAATAGCTTAATTTATTTCGTAAAATGAATAGTATGGGGAATTTTCTGAAACGTTATCACACTTTGGTTATCTTTTCGGAATATTGATGATAGCCAAATATCATGAGAATTGCTGTTAAAATTAGTCGTAATTGACAACCATGACGTATTTGGGTAATGTTAAGTAACCGGTTAATCATTATCTGGTTATTGTAATCACACTCTAGTCGCCATACCGGAAATTGTTTTGGTCATCTTTGTTGCTTCACTGAAATCTAAAGTTTCTCACAAAAATGCAAAGATGGTTTAATGGACAAAACTCACATGTCGTGTAAAGTTTTAGCTTTTTGATCATTCTAAGACGCATCACAAAAATAATGAATAAATGAAAAATAAAATAATAGTATGCAAAAAAACATTTAAAAATCACAGACATAGAATATTCTTCGTAAGCTCTGCAAACATTCATGTTTATTTTAAATATAAACTATTACTATGATTACCATTGATGTTGATCTAAAATAAAATGCATATCTCGTAATTTTACGATGTAAAGGTACATCTGAAAAAAACCGTTTTTTGGAGAATCTTTAAAGGTATTATATATTCAGAGCTGTAAAGTAGCAAAAAACGTGTCCTTTTATTATTTTTAACACACAAAGTGCTTATTGTAATCTTTATTTCTTTGAAGAATGATAAAGAAAAAAGACGATTCGAAAATTATCATTTAATTTTTAATGAACAGTGGGAAATGAGAAAACCTATTGTATCTTAACAAACTGACGAAAACATAATATTTGTACAGTAAAACCTCTCTATTAGCAAAGCCCAACAAACATTTTTTTCCTGTGCTTATAGGGAGTTTTGCTTATAGAGAAAACCTCCATATGCGGTAAGTTTTGCTTATAAGGAGTTTTTCAGGGCTTTATAAAAACAAAAATAGAGATTAAGGACGAAAGGTACCAAGGCGAAAGGGATAATGGTTTCGAAGTGTTGAGAGGCGCTGGTTGGGGGCAGATTGACTAAACCAACTAACCTTGTAGTACTAACGCAGTACAGCATTTATTATGATATATAAATTAACTCTTTCTGGGTTTCAAATTACAAAAATTAATAAAATAACATGGATAAATGCATTGCCCACTCATAATATGTCTAAAATTTTAAAAATTGTCACTGTCACTGTTGCAGTCTTGATTATTTTGAGCACTT